>JAHLJT010009436.1:172024822-172232322 GCA_031308135.1 Acheta domesticus | reverse complement strand
GTATCGATGTTTTGGTAAAATTTACCACCACCAACCCCAGCGCTCCCTAGGTAGAGGTTCTTTTTCCGAGGCCTTACGACTTCTCAGACATCGCTTATTATTTTTTGTTGAAAAATTGAAGAAACGAGAACCATTCTTTTCTCAGGAACGTTTTTCTGCTGAGCCGATTTGTTTTTTCACCATTCTCTTCTAATGCAATAATTCTGTGGTCACGGGGTAACAGTTCTGAAGTCAAAAATCTTAGTTTGAAGAATGCAACGGCTGGAACACCCAACGTGTTGGTCCAACGCTTTTTTGTACGTTCAAAGTTATTTCCCAACGCTTTTTTGTCGATAAGGAGACAACATTTGAATTTGGTAGTTTTAATAAAATAAAATATAAATACTTAACTTGTAGTTTCAGTACTTTACCCAATTTCGCGAGAAGTTGACTGAAGGACTTTTCCTCCGTGACCATAGAATTCATTCGTGGTCGTTCTCAAAACAGTAATCTTGGAGAGTCGTCACCATACTAGCACTATCCAATTTTTTCATTACATACTTTTACATATTTAGTACCATATTACATATTGTATATATTTTTCTATTTTCACAAAATATTTTCTATTTTATCAATGTTATGTTATACATATTTTTTTATGAAAAGAAGTATTTCAAAAAAATTAGAATTTTTCCCCACATTATTACTGAGTGCTGTCGAATCGAGATCGCGACTGTGATCATTTTCACGTTAATGTGTTAAGTGTCACTGACACTGGGTTCCGTTATCTTTAACGTTAATTTCCGAGAAACTTTGCCGATCGCCGACGTGAACAATTCAATGAGAATTGTTTGCTCGACGTAGTTATCGCCAGTCTGTACGCGGGATTCTATTGCATCTGGTCTGCCTGCTTAATTTTTTTTAACATTTGTTGCCTTTACGCAACGCTAATTACCGCTAGATGAAGCTTCTATTACCGACGGGAAAGTTGTTTGGTGCAAAGTGTTCATCAAACAACTCCAAATGATTTTTTTAAAAAGTTTTTATTATTTTTAAAATTTGTCTAGGAAAGTTTTGATAAATATATTTTCGTATTGATAATTGCGTTTTGTAATTAATGTATTTTAATATTAAATATTATATTCGATTTTACATATTTATTATATTCTCATATTTACTACTGTTTTCATTATATATTTGTGTACATATTTTGACTTTCGTACTACATATTTTTCCGGTCTCTACATATACCCTAAAGCTTCGTTTTCTCAATAATTCCTTCAGTCCTCCTCAATGTCAGTTATTCAAGTTTAAAACTGTGGTCATGCTAATAAATGAAAAAGAAAAGTTGAATGTTTGCTTCCAGCATACTTATTTCACAAAAACTATCCAATGATTTTTATTTATTTATTTATTTATTTATTGTTTACAGGTCTCATCATGGCACTCAACGTGAGAGACTTTAACAATAAGGCTGGTGGAGCACTCAAACTCTCTACTTTGTTGGAACGTTATTATTCGTACGCAGGAGTGTTTGATGAAGACTATCGCGCTTGTGAGCGCCAGAGTCATTATAAAGATGTTGCTAAGACGGACGTACTGAGAGCACAGGTGAGGTGAAGGCTATTTTGCTGTTTTAATGCACCTACTGTAACTGTGACATTTTACAGCCATAATATCTGCACCCATTATTGAAATTAAAATACTTTATCTCATTGGAAGCAATTTTTTTATCGAAAGAGTCGTAGACAGATTCTTAGCCAGGATTTCCTTTGGGGAGGGTCTCAAATTTTTTTCCGGCAGAGGGAGGGAGGAAATCTTGAATGACCGAACACACGTACAAGAAAAATTTAGCCCAAAAAGAAATTAGCAATTCAGAGACAACTAAAACTAATAATGGTGCATCACGGCACAGCCTTTCTTTTATTTGTAACGGTTATGTAAAGTCGAATCCCTCACTGGTAGCTCATTGGTCAGCGTGCTAGCTTTCCATGACGCGAGCCCGGATTCGATTCCCCGTCGGGCAAGGACTATAGTGTACGTTTTCCTTGCAATGGCCCAGTATATATTGCTGTGTGACAATGAGAATGATTACTTCTCAGGTTGAAAAGACTAGAATACGGTTTAGGAATGTCTGTGAGTTAAATGCACATACCCCATAACCAATGGCCGCAAGACCGGAACACGGTAGGCCCAGGCTTCGTCAGAGGCTATTGCGCCGCATTACATACTAATTACAAAAGTCAATTTCATTACAAATGTTCAATCCACGCAGAAAAAAGACACTAAAGAGATACAGAAACTCTCATTTCTAATAGTTCATGAAACAGAACTCTGAACTTGGGCTGTTACAACACATTTTTACTTATACGCTCGTCACATTGAAAACTGGCGCATTATTGGAATTCCGTAGTTCTTTGCTTATTCAAATTTCTTGAACTTTTGTAGAACAACCACGCTTTGTACAATAAGACGCTATTTCAGATTTATTTATTTAGCGTATGGTTCAGGTACGAAAAATCGTAGTTTAATTTTATCACAATAGAATACACAGTAGTATCACACACCCGGTAAATAGTCATTTAGTAATTAATTACAAAAGTCTATATGATAACTGGCATTTAGTAATTAATTATAAAATTAAATGATAATTTGCATTTATATATTTTTTTAAAAAAGCACAAGGCAATTATTGTTTTACATTCAAGTTATCCAATTATTCCACGAGAAAAGGTATTAGATTACAGCAGTTGTTTTATATCGTTTAAATGAGCAACTTCAGGTATTGCAGGCCTTAAGAAAACGAGATCAAGTTCGCGCGGCAACGTGCTATAAGCCGCCGTGCATTGGCAGTGGAATCGGGTCAATTTACGATTACGATTTTGTGATTAACGAAGCTATCGGGAAGAACATTTCTTCAACTACTGATGCGACAAAAGAAATGAACTTGGGATATCGGCACTCTTACATTGAGGGATCCCTGGTCTTCGTGATAATATGTCGATGAAGTTGTAACTTCCTTGTATTATTCATTGGGATCTTGGCATACACCAAATCACATTTGACTATTCAGTGTTGCAAATGTTAACCGTAAAAGTTATTATTCCTAACTATATTTCAGATCTGAAAATTAATTTTTTATGCCGTAAAACAATAATTTTTGTCTTACAGACAACAAGTTTCGCCACTGCCCTCTATGACGCAACTCCGTTTTTGCCGACAATACAATCAGACGGACTTTCTAAATATGCAACAGATGCAGTTGAGGAATTGGACAGAACTGTCCGTAAGTAACATTCTTAGTTCATGACAAACATTTTTTCGTGATAAACGATTTAAAACACATTTGGCTCATGTTTTAGCAACCCATAATGAAGCTGATTGTGATGCCAAAGTAAGATTAGCTGACGATAAATTTCCCGAAGCTAAAGTAAACCTAATAGTGGTTGTGGACTGCAGATGGAACTATGATGATTTGTATCCTGCACTTTTGTAAGTTGATTTTATGAATATAAAATTACATAATAATTTTTTTGTTATTTTTTAATTAACAAATAAAAATATAAAAAGGTTTATTTGAGCTGCCGTCTACACAGCTGTGGATATGTGACTATGGATTGTGAGGAGAAAAATGATTCACAAGTTTGATTTGTTTAAATTAATTTATTACAGGTGGGCAAAGAAATGTATCTATTTATTTAAAAATTGTAATTTGTTTTAATATTAGCACGCACCTTGAGTTTCAAACATTGTGTATTGGCCCGCGGTGTGAAAAAGTAAGATATGTAAGGTGGTCTGCATGAGAATGTGAGAAGTGCTGCCTAACGTAGATGGGGGTTGTGTGTTGGAGGCTCAGTCGAGGTTGAAGGTGTCTTTCATGAAGCGAATAAATTAAGAATTTGTCATTATATCTATGTTTATACTCTATCTATGTATTTATACCTGCGTAGCACATAGGAATTGTCTGGGTCTTCGCTGAGATAATGCGGTATTGGTGATTATATATGTATTATGGTAGTATGGGAAGAGAGCATAGTCGAACATAGCCATAGTGATATTCTGTGAAGTCCCACGATTCAAGCACAGAAGATGTAAAGCGAACATGAAACTGAAAATTGTCGTTACCCTTAGAGTGTATGAAATTGAGATTTTGACATCAACATATTCATTGTCTAAGATATACCGTCTTACAAAAAGTTATATTAAAAAATTCCTCCTTAATTTTATAAAAACAAAATGTTGTAAACCAGTAATTTGTAATCAGGCAAAATGTATGCCGAATAATTTAAAATAATTAAAAAATATCAACTTTTATTCATTGTAATGACTAAGCTGCGGATTTATAGGCACGAAAAACTGTAGAAATAGGCAGGCAAAATAGGCGCTTCAAACTGTAAAATAGGCATTCAAAACTGTAAAATAGGCATTTAAAAGTGTCAAATAGGCATTTAAAAGCCTATTAAATATATAAAATACATTTTTCTTATCCTTATTTATGTACTTGTAGAATGTTTCTGATAATATTGCATAATTTGTTTTAATTGCCACCCATAACGCAAATTGTCCCTAGTGGTGTTACATCAGCACATACTTTCTTGCATTATACCTAAAAAATATTAGCAATTTTCAAAAATTCAAAGAGTTCAACAAAAATGAGGCCTGCGCCATTCTTTTAAGTCTCCCTTGCTCTATCCGTGAGAAAAAAATTGGAGAAAAACTTTGTAGTGTTTTTAGATTCTTTTTATAACTTTTATTAATTTTCAAACAGAAATTCCGCAAAAGTCACTCCAATTTTTTAAAACAGTTATACTTGGCCTTTTTTTTGAAAATCTGATTTTTTTAAACAGATTTCATTTAAGACAAAAATATCTCTACTCAATATTGCACCTTTGCAATGTTAACTTTTTGTAATTTTCAAAAATAGTGTGTTCGCAGAAACTGAAACCGGCGCCAATTTTTATAATGTTCTACGTACATACGAGGAGAAAATTTTATGAAAAAATTTAGATCTGTTTTTTTAGTAAAATATTGTTTAAAATTTTGAAGTAAAAAATAATTTGACTACCACCAACGATTTTGCTCGTTTTTCATAATACGAAATACCCGCACTGTTCTGGCAGTAAAAAACCAATTTTTAAAATACATGATGAAGGATAATTGCTTTTTGATCAATAAATACGAGAAAAGGCAACATTTAGGCATTTAAACACAAAATAGGCATTTATTAGTGAAATAGGCATTTTTAAGCTCTATAAATTTCTCCTATAATGCTCCTAACGCCTCTAAATGAATAAGTAACCTAAAAGATTGCGTTTTCCATTGAAGGGAAAAAATAGGCAAATAGGCAAAAATCCACAGCTTAGTAATGACGAACTATAAAACAAACGACATAAAATAAGTTTAAATCCAAAATCTTACTTGAAACTCAGAAAGCTTATTAAGCTTTTTTCTCCTGTAAAATTTAGTCCTTGTTGGTTACGACGTTTTGTAGTTTCATGAACGAAAGGTGATCTTGGGAATGTTGATTGACACCGAATGTGCGACTGTGGGTGCTTTGAATGTAACCAAGGTATTTTTTTATTAATCTGAGTTCATCCATGCATTTGCAAATGCATTTGCTTGTCTATAGTGCGATTTTTATAACTTTGACCCTCAAGGCCCATCTTCACGATGGAGTATGTCACGGTGTTTTCTCAGTCGTACCGCTAGATATCGCATGATCGTAATCATGCGACATCTAGCAGCAGGACCGAGATAGACGCTAAATGCCGTGTGTGATATTCCATCGTGGCCATAGGGGCTTGAGAGGTAACGTTATAAAAATCGCACTATAGGCAATGCTGCCATCCACCATTATACAAACGTTAAAACGGTCTTAAGCTTACTAAAACGTTCCAAATCTGAATTCAAAATCACGTTTTTTATTAATTTGAAGCCTAAGAACAGACCTCTACTACAGTACATTTACATTTGACATATTGCTCTTTCTCAACGACAAACAGCCAAGACCCGAGTGAAATTTCGTGACGCTCACTTGTTGAACATGGGGAGTTGTAAGACCTAAAAACGGCTGAGTAAACTAATTGACATTTGATTACAGAATATTACTAAGCAACGTTGCTGTTGCTACAAAATTTCCAAACTAATTTAATTTGAGCTTTTGATGTTTACCAATAAATGACCATAGCTACTAACACATTTCTAAGAGATTCTCTATGAAAAGTCTTATGCGTAACTAACTGTCAAATATAAATGTATTGTAAGTTTTCTTCATTTTTGGTAATTTTCATAACAACGTTTCCTCATCTTTCTCTGAAAATTATAAATACAAATGTAAATTAAATGTCAGACCTCTGATTGTATTATATTCAATTACATTATTCAAATGCAAAATTATGTTTTGATATTTTGTCAACAGCGCTATAGCCGAGGATATGAAATTAGATCCTCTAGGAAGTAAAATCACTGTAATCAGTGGGCAAAATCACCAAGTACTATTTGAAACATCGGACTATCTCCACGTCTTTGCCAGCAATTTGAGAGAAAACGCAACAATTTACAGGCAATGTAAGTATGCTGCTATTTTCAATTGACATAAAATTAAAATGTACATTTGGCTTGATACTCGAATTTTCCAGGAAGTGTAATAACCACAATCAATATAGAAGAATATAAGTTCATTTTGAAGGGTGGTGACCAATCTTAGACTATACTTAGAAAAGGTGGATTAACAATTGTTTAAAAATGCGAAAAGTTATCAAACGGTTAAAAAATAGTAATTGTATCTGTTTGACGTTCAGTACAGTATATTTCTGAACGTTTTCAATCGGCGATAGCAAAGATATTCTTCTATTAATCGTTCACTTTACATCTGCCGACGGCACAAAGCAGTGTTGCCTAATGGTCTTAAGCAATTCCCCCTAGATAGCGCTGTGAAAATCCCCAAAACGACAAAAAAATCCCCAAATTAAAAAAAATCTTATTTCATGTATGGGGAGATGTGGAAAGGAAAGAAATACAAAAATACTATTAATTGTATATGATGATATTTATATTTTACAGTTCACTTGTCAGTTACAGTCAAATTGAAACAATAGTAATATTTGTAGGTAGTCGGTCTGCATTTTACTTGCCCCCACCCGACCAGTGTACCCTTCCTTCCCAAAATTTAAAACCAAGTTGAGTTCTCATCATTGGCGAGTGAGATGATCTCACTATATAACATCTTTTCACAATATAACACAAAATTAACATTTTAAGAACTCAATGAAATCCCCCCCAGGAAAACCCCCAAATAAATTTGCCCCCTATAGACCAAAAACAACCCTAAATTTAGTGGGAAAACCCATCTGGCAACACTGGCACAAAGTAAGGCACTACGGCACATAACGTCCCCGCCTTCTAATTGCTCGCGACTGATGCACGCCTGTAGGCAGAGTTCAAAGCAACTAGGAAATGAACTATTGTTTTAGAATTACACTGCCCTATCACGTAGTACTTACGTTTCAAATATAATTTTTGTTAATTAATTTTCTTTTCTCACAGTTGTTTCTACATTTGTACCTTTCGTAGCATAGTCATTACTGACTACATTATAAACATTCAAGTGCGCACTCAATCCTTTGAATATCTTTAACGAAACCGAGAGGAGCCTAACTGAATCTTTGTATACATTGTGTTATAAAATAAAACAATGTACTATTGTTAACATTGCGTTAACATTGTGTTAACACGTAATTTGTAGGCAACATTGTGCAATTACAAGGACGACTAGAATACATCAAATGCTAATTACTGCCGCAACACATGATCTACACAGTTGGTCACAAACAGTACGCGTTCAAATTCTAAAAGCGGAACTTTTAAGCGTCCCGACAATAATTAAAAGAACGTCGGGACAATTTACTTCAAAGCGGAACTGTCCCGTCGAAAACGGGACGTCTGGTCACCTTAACGTAGCTTCTTTCAATAACACGGGAAAGTACGTGCTGTTGTAGCACTTTAGTTTTGTATGACAGCATTATAAATTTACATTGCATTTATTTGAACTGCAATTGGGTATGACCCGGTGGCAGTTCATTAACAATAATTACAATAATAATAAGATAATAAAAAAGTACAATACAAAACGATACAATACAATACGATGCAGTAATCATACTATCGCTAATATTAAGTGTTATGACAATTATTTCAACTCTACTATGATATACAACAATTATATGTTAGTGATAATAAAAATCAGTATGAACCACATAGATATTGGCTAAATTAGATTGAAAAAAGCATTTATCACGTTCACTACACTTCACTGAACTGCACTACACTACACTACATTACACTACACTACACTACACTACACTACACTGTTTTGCATTGGATTACACTAACCAGCACTTCACAGCACTTTACCACACTTCACATCACTTAGTTACTCATTTAACATCTAATACTCTCAACTTGTTATTTTTTCTAAAATTACGTGCACTTAGAGGAAAGGCCTTGAAAGTTGCTGCGGGTAAACTGTTCCAATCTCTAATCGCTCTGTTACAAAATGAGAATTTCCCAAGATCTGAATTTTGTTTCCTTGTTCGAATTTTGTGGATGTGATCGCTTCGGCCTAAATAATTTGTTTTTTCCAGTCTAACCTCAATTTCCTTCCATGCTGGCTGACCTACCTACGATTTATAAAGTGCACAAAGCCTCACCCTTGTTCTTCTCGTTTCTAGAGGTTCCCATGACTTTTTTATTACGTTAGTTCTAAAGGTTATTCGCTTTCCTCTGTATTCTATCTAGGTTTTTCCGGTGCGACTTTCTGTACGGATCTCAACATGCTACTCCACATTCCATGAGATGACGAACCAACGAAAGATATGCTGATTCGCTTTCCTCTGTATTCTATCTAGGTTTTTCCGGTGACTTTCTGTACGGATCCCAACATACTACTCCAAATTCCATGAGAGGACGAACCAACGAAAGATATGCTGATTCTTTGGCGTTTTCAGAACTTTTCTTTAGAATTCGCATTACAAAATGCAAGGACTTCCACGTTTTTCTCAGTACCTGATTTATATGCATCTCCCACCCTAATTTACTATCTAGATGAATGCCTAAATATTTGCATGACGAAACTCTTGGAATAATGACCTCATCTAGCCGATAATCTGATTGCTCATAATTTCGTCCCCGCCCGAACGTTATTGTTTTGTTTTTGGATCCGTTAATTACCATGTCATTTGTTTCAGCCCAGTCACGTAAATGTTCTAGGTCCTGTTGTAATATTTGTTCGTCAGCGCTACCTTTGATTTTGCGATATATAACACAATCTGCAAATAAACGCACCTTTGAATGTATGTTAACATGGAGATCATTTACATGCGCTAAGGAAAGTTGTGGCACCTAAAACACACCCCTGAAGTAACGTAATCGAAAACTAATCGTAATCGAAATCGAAAAGTAACGTAACCCGTAATCGAAAACTGAGTTCCAATCCGAACTTTTTGTTTCCTGTCTCTAAGAAATTCGCTTATCCATTTCACAACTCTAGTATCAACTCCTGATTTATAAGAGAATCAAACTTAATTTTGCGAAACAACTTTCCTATCTTGTGTATCATGGGTATTTGACATCAGTGCGAGAAAACAGGTCGGCTGTTCCACTTATCTCCTCCCCCCATAATCTCGCTGCGATTGGCTGAATGTGCTATGACGTAATCATTCGTGCCGTAAAATCTAATTCGACATCATTTGTGCCGTAAAACGCCCGGTTACGAACGATTTCTTGCAACAGAAAAAGGTCGTTTATAATGCTGGAATACAAAAGACATATTTTCGTATATATGCCGCTATTCCCTGCCTCGCGCAGCTTCAGCTTGCGCGAGGACACATCTTTCTGGATTTGAAGGGGAAGTGAGTGCGGAGTGAGGGGAAGCTGCCCGTGCTCATAGGAGCGCCTGGGTTCCCAAGCGAGCGAGTAGCTCATGCGGGCGTGATTTGATATGTCTGTCCTCTCCCCGGCCCGAAAATTCGTAGGTGTTGTTGCGGGCGAGTAAACTGCCAGATGGAGGTTGAGCGGTTAAGGGGATTACGAAATGACTCGGGCGCAATCAACCCGCCACCTAATCAATCAAAATCATAATTGGTTCTAAATGTCGCTAAGAGACTACGGAGGCCTCGTACCGGCCGCTATGAGCCCCAGTGGCAACTGCGTTGCGATGGGAGAGTAGGCTACATTAGGTAAGATTATCCAGGGTGTAAAATAGCAGAGTTCATAACATGGCTATTTTTGTAGATTGTGATATTCATTAATTCATTCTATTATAATAAATTTAAATTACAAAGGCACCCAAAAAAAGTTGTCAGACCCAAAGACTTGACACATGCTTATCTATGTATGTTGACGAGCTGAATCTGAATGTGAAGCCCCAATTCCGCCATCACTCTCCAGTTGTTGTTTTTTTTAATCACGAAAAACTGGAAGATGGTGGCAAATTCTGGCTTCGGTTCGCTGGTTCAAATCCGATCAAAGCGGTGGATTTTGAAAGGCGGCAAATTCTTCGAACACGTTCCTTCGAATGGAAAGTAAAGCCGGCTGTTCCATGTTGAAGATTTACTGCATGATCCTCAAGCCAGAAGCCTCTGAGCTAAATTCTAGTCGCCCGTTTGTTGCTCGAGTAATACCTTATTTCGCTGCTAGATGGTGAAAGGAGTGAAAAGGAACTCGGGTGGTCAGGAGGAAGAGCAGACCCGATGCTCTGCGCCTCGTCACGAACAAAAAGACATCACTGAATATCTAATACACCATTTCTTGACACCACATTTATCAGGCTTGAAGCTTCATTAAATTTCTACCTCAGTTCGAACAAGCTATGTAAATCTATGCTGCAACTGGAAAGGCATGAATGAACTGAATTAGATCATAATTTGTTAGAGATAATCACTATGGGGCAGGCAAGTTGAATTTTTTCCGACGACACTGCGCTCTAGCGACAGCAATCCGCAATAATCCGGTGATCGAAGTAGAAGTGAGTATTGCCGCGTGTACAGTGAAAATAGGTATATCGCACAGGATTCTCGAATTATACATACTATCGTCTCCTGTATTATTTCAGTAGTATACCTTTGGGTTCCGGCTGTCACACGCAACCAATCTTTATAAATGAGGGCTCTAAAGAAAGAGAATTTCACGGAGACTTGGCAAATTCCACTTTGACTTTAAAAATATGGATGATTTCTTTAAAAAAACGCATCGAAATATTCATGTAAAATGCAACCCGCATCACATGTCAACATATATCGGCAAATAACTCCTAAACAAAGCGTTTTAGAGCCTTAAAAAGTAAAATTTTTGAGGCCAAAGGCCTCAAAGAAGCGTTTTTCAGACCATAATCTACAAGATGAGACATTCTCCGATTCATTCAATCACCTTTTCGGTTCCACGCTTCAATACTATCAAGGCCACCTCAATATTTCAGCCCTTCCTGCTGGTAGCAATTTTTGTGGCGACACGCTTAGAAGGCTTAGATTCGACAATCTTTATTTACGCTTTGTGTTAACACCGTAGTTTGGGCAGTCTGACGAGGTTTATTTGCATAATCATTCATTCAAGATTTGCTCTCCAGCAACAACTAGAAGTACCATTATAGTTGCTTGATACCTATACCTATGAAGATTGTTTCTTATGCGTGTTGTGAAACTATTCAATTAACATTTTTTCATGGTCTATAAGTGCTGTGTTCTTAATTGTGGAGGAATATGGGTGTTCAGTGAAGAGTGAAGACTGTATTTGTGTTTTACCTGTACCAATATTTTCGTTATCATTCGATGAAATTTTCAAGTCAACGGGTTCAGACACGTAGCTTTCTCAAAAGTAAAAAGCTAATATTTTTATGACTATCAAGAAGAACTAAAAGCTAACAGACAAAGAATATTGAATCATTACTTCAAATGCCTTTAAGTATGTGTTGGGAATTGTTCCAAGCAAATTCTCCACGATATTGAATAAATATTTATTGAAAATTCCTTTTAAACATTAATTGCATTGTTTTTTATTTTTATTTGTAATTGTGTTAGTACATTTCACGTTACTTTTATAGATTTTAAACAAATAAACACGTTTCGTTAACTACTTTCCCCTCTTAGAATGAAAATAGAAGGATAGGGATGAGTGTGGGGGTCTTACATGCGAGAGTTCTCGCACGGGTACGCAGAGGTAGTGGGGGAATTGCTATGGCACAACACAAAGAACAAACTTTTTAAAGTAGCTAAAGTAAAATACCTTGAAATAAATGGAAAACAAAAATCAAAACGCGCTAGCCTACAATACTACGTGAATCAATTAAAAAACAACTAAATTTAAAATTATAGAAAGAATAGCGCAAGTCACCCGACAACTGCCAACGATCGCAGTCCAAACACAATTTAAATGTTGGCGGTATCTGGAAGTACCAACGCCCAACTGCAAACTCATATTGTAAATAAAACACCGTTTGATATTAAACTCAAGGTGTCGGTTCGTTAAGATTTTAAAATGCAAACATAGTTTGAGCAACATTCCCATGTACCGAAGTGGGCCTACTAAATACGAACGTAGTATCTAATGCTAACAAATGGTATTTAGTTCTCGAAGGTGAAAACATTGGTTTGATTATTTTTTGGCTCGGAATTGTTTTTCTTGAGGCACGTAAGGACGCAGAAAACAATTCAATATTTTTTAGTATACAAATAATTTTTCAATTTTCTCACCCCAGCAAGCTGGCACCCTGACTCTCCAAAACCCACTCGGTTCAACAAATACATATCAAGGAAATAATAAATCAACAAATCAAGGAAAGTTAAATAATATTGCAATGAGTAGGTCTGTTCTTGCCCGATCCGGTATTTTCGCACTACTTTACATGGCTTTCTCAAGAGTAAAAACCTTTTCTACTATTTGACTATCAAGGAAAGCGAAAAGCTAACTCTCAAGGAAGATTGAAAAATTTCTTCAAATGTTGTTTTTAAAGAAGTATGAATTGTTCCAAGAACATCTCTCTATAATGCTGAATAACCTTTAATTGAAAATTTGTTTCAAACATCAATTGCATTGTCATTATTTTTGATATTCTGTAAGTACATTAGTAGTTCCTCTCCTTTAGGGAAAGGATAGACAAATGGATAGGGAAAGGGATTTACCATGCGAGAGTTCTCGCACGGGTACGCTAGTTAATATATATTATATTAGACATAATGCTAATAACTTGCAGTTTTCAACCAGTTGATGTCGGAATATTCCAACAGAAAAGTTTAAATTAATGGCAGAAACTAGTATAAAGTTTTCATGTATATAGAGTAAAGGAAGTCCATGATGGGAATAAGACGGGTCTTATAATTTCTTTTAAGCAGCCATAGTTAGCCTGCAGTCCTAATGGGATAATTAAGAATGGTCAAGAATTTGAATTGTTGGAAACCAAGTGCCCTTACCAGTGGCGTATCTAGGGGGAGGGGGCAAGGGGGGCGGCGCGCCCCGGGTGAAACCATTTTAGGGGTGACACCAATTAAAATATTTTATAGTTGGAATTATACTTGGAATTTAAATCATTTACTTAAAAATGTTATATATTAATGAAGACTATCTGATTTGGCTCTATTGTCAATAAAAAATGACATTGCAATAAGATAGATTTTCATGAAATTATAAATATGTTTGCTGCCCTAAAATCTCGTAAACAGGTTTTATAAACAACATTTGTTGATAAGTTATGTTTAATTGTAAAGTATTTATTTAAAAATTATATTGCAATTATTCTTAATTTCGTAGAATTTTTTAATATACTATAAATAACTATTATGTGCAAATATGTTTGTATTTTTAATAAAATAATGTACAGTGTATGCAGCAATAGATATTTTCATACTTACTTTATGGGGGGGAGGGTGACACCATTAGCTTTGCCCCAGGTGACACCAGCTGAAGTTACGCCGCTGGCCCTTACTCAGGTAAACATGGTGCAGTAGTGGACACGGAAGAAAGAAATTATACCTTTCCATATTTGGAATTTAATGAAAATGGTGATTTAAAGATAAAAGTTTCTCATGGTCATTATACTCGGCTTCAAGTATCTATGCACGTACTTGCAATACACATTTGTCATTTTTTTGTCTATTCATAAGTCGATCAAGTTCATATTCTTTTTCGGGATGAAGAATTTTAATCATCTATTATTCCCAAAATTGAAAATTTCTATTTTACTTGTTTTATTCCAGCTCTTGAAGCTAAATTATGAATCTCAAAAATCGTTGTACCTGCCTAATTTAAGGACCATTTTGTTTGAACGAAGTTTACATGATAATCTTTAGAAAAATCTATATTAGAGTGTTTTCTTTAGATTACACATTTCTTTATAATGTTATCACCTAAACCTAATAAAATTTAATTAAATTACTTATGACGCAGAAGCGGTTCTTTGTTATTTGCTAGAACACAGGCCATGTACATTATTTTGTCCACATGTGTCATTAATGCTCTCTTTCCCACTCGCGATTTGGAAAACAATAAAATTCCAAATTGAGGTATTTTTATTTTGCTCAATGAGGAACACAACAATTTCTTCCGCCTTTCCTCTTCTTTTTATTCGCGGATTTACTCATTCAAGTTTTTCTTTCTATGCATCAATTTACTCGAATACTTGCACTCCAACATACAACTTACGGTGGAATAAAACTGCGGTCACCGGACAACTTATAACTTTCGCCACCAGATGTCACTTCGGGCGTTGCTTGTCTGCCCCCTGGTTTTCATACTTGATGATGTACAACCTCGTATGTGACTGAATTGTCGATTTTTGCATTTTGGTATCAATGATTCAGAATTTGTTTGTTCTTTAGTTTGAGAAGAAAATTTCCAAATAAAACTAGAAATTGTGTTCTTAAAATAGAAAATAAAAAACTTACTATGTGACCTTTACAACTTATTTATAATAGAGTATCTCATATGTGTAAGAGCAACATGGGAGGTTTCCATAAAGTGCTTTCAGAAAAATATTACAAAAAATAAATATTTCATCCTATTATAAAGAAAATGTAGAATGTCTAAACTTGGCCAATAGTGCACTAATTATATCAAAAAGAGTTTTTCCTTCCTCCTGTAAAATTTTGTTTTTTTTCACTGGTAGGTTTTCTATCATTAACGATGTTATTTAATATACTAATGTAATACTTTTTCATTTTCTTGCATATGTACCTAGTAACGATAATTTGTAGATTGCAAAATAATACAACCAAGGTCACTTTTAAATTTATGTTTGAGGAAATCTGATGTAAGAAAAGTTATTTGTTTGTTTTCAAGAAAGTCAGTCAATCCATTTGTGAAAAGCATAATCTTTTGATCCCAATTTTTTGAGGCCCTGTATATATGCAATCCATCTTATTTTTTAAACAGAAGTATATTATTTGTTTCTAATTTTTCTGCAACAATTTGAATTTACTAAAAAAATTTGTTTCACCAGAAAAAAAGAATGCTCACTAATAATTTTTTTGGCTGGGATTCTAAAAATATAATTTACAAGCTGTATTTAATGCTCATATTGATGTTAAAATTCAGAAGGTTATGAATATGAAACTTCAATTTTCAGGTGCAACAGGAATGAAACTGTATGATTTGTTGGAAGGGCCATTATATGATCATTTTTCCAATCAACTTGAAGAAGAGAAAGAG
This sequence comes from Acheta domesticus, assembly GCA_031308135.1. Taxonomy (NCBI): domain Eukaryota; kingdom Metazoa; phylum Arthropoda; class Insecta; order Orthoptera; family Gryllidae; genus Acheta; species Acheta domesticus. Next base: position 172,216,650 of record JAHLJT010009436.1, on the reverse strand, counting down.
AATAATGAGGCAGAAGTTCATTCCAATGTAGTTGTTCTTATGCCAGAAACAAGCTACGACATTCCAGGAGCAGAAATCACGAATATTGAAAGTAAAATTGATGAATACAAGAAGCAATACCCAGGTAGGAAAAAGCTGTTATTAGTGTCATCTGGCAACATAAAAGTAATGCACAATGACTTGCTACCGAAATACTTCTGATTTCAGATGTGCGGTTTCTGGTGTTTGCAACACAAGAAAAATTTTCCTTTAAAATATTACTTGAAGATCCTGATAAAGATTTAATTACCTTTTACTATAATGCTGGAACTCCAATAGAAACAGCAGATCTATCAGATCGTATCAAAAGAAGTACTATTCATTTTATTATTATTAAGTTATTCTTTATTTCTTGGTTTTCTATTTAAATGCAAATTAAAATTTTTACTTTACACAACAGTTCCTCGGAGAATTGCAAATCCTGTATGTGGTGCTGAGTGGATTGAAAGTAAATATGACAGAGTTGACATCTATGAATCTATTTCTAATCATCACACAGCATATTACCGTATCCATCCTCGATACTTATTTGGTATTGATTCAGAAACAATTAAGGTATGTAGAAATCGTATTAAATTAGGTTTGTTTTAACTTAACTATTTTTTTTTCCTCTGAAAATAAACTATGTAGTAAAGAGAGTCGTATGAAGAATTAATTTTCTAATTTTCTTTCTATTTTTCTGGTTTAGATATCGGAGAAAAGCAAAGGTACTGTGAACGTCTGTTATTCACGAACTAATGAGTATCCTCATGATGATGATGATGATGATAGCAATGAAGATAATGATAGTGAATGTAGTTCAGTTACTGGATCAGAAACTGAAATTGTACTGAACAAACCTTGTGCTGGCAGCAACACCTTTGAAACATGCAATCCTCTATACATATCAGTTGAAGTCACAGACTCTGAACTCAGATGCAATGGTTTGTACAATTGTTTTTCTTGAAGTATTATATCCAATGCCAGAGCTAGACAATTTTGGGGCCCGGGACAATGCTGAATAGACACTCCCCCTCCCCCTCCCGAAAACAAATAAAAAATGTGAAAGTTATATTAAGAAACGATGCGAGTAATTTTATTTCAACAAAAACAAAAAAAACATTACATTTAAGCTAGAAAAAGGTTTGAAATATATTTTAAGTAATAATTGTAAGTAAATATTTAGTAATCAAATAATACAATTTCCATGGTGATCTTAAAATGCTAAAAAATGTTGTGTTCAGTTAGTGATTAATAAAATCACTTGTTGTTATATATATAAAATAACAATATAAATTCCAGTAGAACTTGTAATGTTAGCTTCATTTGATTCATTTCACGGTGTCTCCTTTAAAATAATGACTATAATTAAATATTTAAGGTTAAAAATTAATTAAAAATTTTATGAAATATCAGACTACTATACAATGATTTAGAAAATTGCGTTCATAGTTTTCTTCAGTTCTAATTTAGTTTTCAATTTTCTACTAATTTTTTCCCATCAGTCCCATCTTCGGGCCCCTTGACTTGCAGGGTCCCAGATAATTGCCTGTCTGCTCATACCTCAGGGCCGGCACTGATTATATCTTGAAGTGCCACTAACATATTTCTTTCATTTCATTTACAGATAATTACTGCAGAGATGTTGATCATGTTACCATAGAAATCAGGCATTCTAGTCTCACTTGCGGAGCAGCAGCACTAACAAGTCCCATTTCATTTGCTGTAGCAGCAATGTTAATTTTCTTCAAGGTTCTATTTAGTAGTTGAGAATGTAATTATAACAAAGCTGAAATAAGGGAAATGTAGAAAAATAAATATCCTGTTGTTTTCACAGAATTACTCGATATTTTTAAAAGAAAGTGTTGTGTTCATGAAAACATTTACATCCCTTCAAGGTTGTGTTATGATGTTCATCAAGGGTTTTAAAATTGTTTAAAGCAAACTATCAAGATATTCCTTTAATAAGATTTAAATAAGAAAATAAGTGAAGTCTATTTTTGTCAAGTGGTTTTCTTCATAGTGTGTTTATTTTTTGTTGTTGTTGTTTTTTGTAATATTAAATTTTAAAAAATTAATTCAAACATATACTGATATTGAAGAATGGTAATACACTATGTGCTTATTGACAGAAGGTCAATGATTTGAAAGTGCTGTGTTCAGTTCTCTTGATTTGTTCAAGAAAATAGAAGTGAGGTTTGGATACCTCAAGTAGTTCTCTATTTGTGTTTTTTGACAAGAATATAAAATATGACTATTCAACCATAAGAAAATACAAAATATTATTACATTAATTTTCAATTTTTATTATAAGGTAACATGTTCTACAATTTTCATTCATTTTCTTAATTGAGTGAATCTTGGAAATGAAAATGATTGCATCTAATAAGAGTAAATTTTCAACCTAATTTTCCTTAAAAAATGTTAAACATCAAATATCTTTCCAAGAAAAGCTATAGCCAAGGCAAAATATTATACATAGATCTTTAATCATGTATAATGCTTTTACGTTAATTCACTATAATGTCGAATCATTACTGTTCCAAATGATTTTATTAATTTATTTGGCAGGAATTCAATTTAATGTAAGTAGAGTATAATTAATATTTTTAAAATAGTGTAGAATAAAAATAGTCACTTTTGAACCTTTATTGTTCATATCATAACATGTAATTTAATGTCTAACATTCATTCTAGTGATCTAAAATCTTCCTAAATATCAATTTAATTAAATAACTTTTTATGTTTTAAAACAGATTTTCAGATTTTTATACTCTTCCACAACTGTAAATTGTATTAATAATATTTGTAACCTCTATTATTTAGTTTGTTCAATGCAAAAACATTTTTTAGATAATAGTCTCACAAAACACTACATCAAAAAAGACTCATTTCACTTCACTTCTTGTATTGATACATTAAACTACTGTACATGACAATATTTTATAAATATAATAAAGAAAATTGAATATCAAATTATAATCTACAATAGTTTCATTTGATGTAGGTAACACAAATGAAAGTGTTGAATTACTTTTTTCATAAGGGAAGAAAACTTCTCAATACAAATGGCAATTTTGAAATCCAAATACGAATCACAATTTCAGACAGTTTCATTGAAGGAACTGATTCTCACATGAGCAAACAATCTGATATCTTTTCTTGGTTATTCTGATATTTCTTTCAAAAATCTATCCTCTCAAATACCAATATTTTCACAAACGCTTTAAAGATTACTCTTTAATAAATGAGATGTGAATGAAATATCACCACAAGTATGATAAATGAAAATCTTTAATATTTCCCATTCTGTCTATCATGTTAAATACCCAGTAAATAAACTATCCTAAATTATTTCTTCTAATCTATTATAACATAACTTACATAACATAACTTTTTATAACAGTACTTACATAACTTACGTAACAGTACTTACATAACTTTTTATAACAGTACTTACATAACTTACGTAACAGTACTTACATAACTTTGTATAACAGAAACTATGTGAATCTCCTACACTTTTAATGTGTTATAAATTAATTGGGTAGTATGATACTACATTGCATTATACCGAACTACATGGTACTGCAGAATCCTTCATTTAATCTTGCTAACATCACAATCATTGAAAAAATCAGTTATCTAAAAGTTAATTGTTAAAAAAACTGTAGAACCTAAATGATCAAGATAAAGTGATAAATTGAGACTGGATTTCAATGGAAATGCATAATTTTCCCCTGTTATCAGAAAGTACTCTCAATTGGTATTCATGTAGCTCCAAATACTGATATGAAGGTTTTTTGGAAAACAGCATTAGTCCAAAATTGAGAGAATGGAATTGCTGATGCCATTGTTTAGTGTGAACTTTTATGTATCAGAGGATAATACCTAGACTTGACCTAAAGAGTATTAGTTTCCAAGAAAATGAGAGAAGAAAGATAAACGATTCTGGAGGAACATTGTATGTCTAAAGTGTTTCAGGTAAAAACAGCATTAGTCATGAACAATGAAGATAATAGCAGTGGATGTGATAAATGATCAGCTTCCAGCAGTTTCTTCTAGTATTTTAATTGTGTTTATTGCAAATTATAATTAATCTAGACTGTATTAAAAATTCTTTGGTAAAGTGTTTCTTGAGGGTTGAATTGTTTTTATTGTATGCATGAATAACAATGACTCTAAGCTTTGCGATTTTGAAAAGCATTCTTAAACATTTGGAGGTACTTTACATAAAGCCTCAGAGTCATTTTCAAAATTTTATCAAAAATGGCTCCAAATTTTTTCTTTAATTTTTTTGATACAATATTCATTACTTGATATAACTTTTAATTTTTATAATTTGAGTACAACACATAAAGATGGTATACGTTCGTCTTTCACAGTTAACTCTGAATTTTAGAAAATTTCAAAAGTTTGAATTTTTTTCCACTTAGGGGGCGAGCATAAATTAAATAATGCTAAGGAGGGTGGGAGGAGGTCTGAAGCAGTGTTTCACTGCTTTACATAGGTGTAGGGGGATGTTAGCTAAGTGTTATGTAACATTGATTTTTTTTTATTTTTCAACATTTGCTGAAATAATTCCTGTTTTGTGTCCTGTACTAAAACTTTAAAATATTAACTAATTAATTTGTTTTAAAAACATAAATAAACTAAAGTTATTGATTGTAAGTTGTTACAATGAATGGAAAAATTTTTTCAACATTTTTTTTAAGAAGAAAATATTCAAAACTGGTATGTAGTATATTCTAGAATCCATTGGAATTCGCGCCCTTGACTCTCGCATTTGCATCATCCACGACGGCGTGTGCATGGCTTGTGATCAACCATTAATCGCCCATGTATACTCCTTCACTCACAAATCCAACCAATGTTTGTACCACAATTGTTTGTAATTGTGGTAATTGTTTTACTGCGCCGTAATTTCTTTTCACTTCTTGCATTTACAAAGAGGGATGTAGTCTCAAGCGATACGTAATTATTAAGGGGGCGTTCCAGTGCGCGTTACGGGTGCGTTACAAGGGGAGAGCGGGTATTGAAAATACTCCAAATCTGCGTGACGTAATTTATGGACGTCCCCATATTCCTATTACGAAATTGAAGATAGAGATTTTTCCTTCAAGTAATTTTTTCTCCATAATTAGTTCTTTCATTAAGGAAATGCAATTTTTTTTAAATTTTTAGTAATTTTCGCGCAATATTGCTTGTAACGTGTGCAACATTAAAAAAAGTAATGCAACCGTCCTTACTACTTGCCCTCACGTTATTGCGCCAATGCAACCGTATTCTCCTTTTTAATATCCAATGCAACCGAATATATTACTATACCCCTCCTCTTTTCAATTAATATTATTATTATTATATGACGACGTTGCATAAATTTATGTCGGATCGTAGGTCGTGGTCGGCCCCGTACGGGAAATACCTGTAAACAGCGTTCAATATTGCAACGTACACAGGACTGCTAAATACTGAAATGAGAACACATTATTTTTCAAAAAAGGAAAGAAAGAACTTTAATCCTTTTCTCTCTTGTTATTCTCTCAACAACAATGTAACAATGCGTGAAATATAAATTCACTCGAGCTTGGCAACAGTGTTATAGTTCAAATACCCTTACATGAAATTAATATTAATCAGCTGATTCCAAATTACTGTATATTCAGGAATTCCTTTTACCCAAAAAAAACCAATGTCATTAACAAATTTTCCTCGTACGTACGTATTTGCAAATGTAACAATGAAAAACAAGACTAAATTTTACATTGCTAGTTGCCAACAATTGCGTGCGTTCTGTTTTTTTAAAATTTCGAGATTTCCACCGATCTTGTCGGAGTTTATTTAATTTACTTGAATGTGCGCAAAACGAATATCTGATTTAATAATTACGCCGCGAATGCGACACTTTCCTGTTGTTGCGTTCGTCGAGACAGCGCCGTCGCCAGTTCGGTCGTCCTGCGCGTGCCCACGTGCACGCGCCGACGTATTCGCACGCTTCAATCTTTATTATGCTGGTTTTCTTCAAAAAATTCCCCGGGAATTCCAGAAATTGCCCGATCACGTCGAAGCACAAAGTCACAAAAATAAATAAACAACTTCTCTCTTCCAATACGCTCACTGCATCAATAGATGTTCGCGCTATCCGTTCACATGTCCATTGCACGGTACCGATTCGCCGCCAAAATGTCTAAGTCCAAATCTTTTAAAAATCTCGAGTTCGTCCAACGTGGACACGATGTTTCTCTCACCATTGACTAGGCAGAACTCTTCTTAAAATCATGTCGATTTAACATGTTACCTCGCAAGAGAAAAAATGCCGGCGAACTCCATTCTTGCCTTTTCATTGTTGTCTTTCTTAATTTTTTCTAAAATGTCCAATATCAATTATTTTGACATGCTTGTGCGTTTATTTACTAACGCCTTTTCCCAATGTTAAGGTTTTCTTGCCCAAACAGATATTTTCGATCTTTTTTACGTCGAAAACGCGAAATTTCTCCGTCGACATTACACACCAATTCGTCTCTTGTTTTTGGTATTATTCATTCGTAATATTTCTTTATTTCAGAAATTCAGTGTTCTATAAACCTTTGGATCAGCTATAATTTTTTTTCATTAAATTTATACAACGACGATTCACACGCCTCTCGTTGCCTAATTAAAATTTTTTCATAAAATTTTGATATTTTAAGTTATTATATCTGACACGTCACTGGGGCTTTTTCTCTAAAATTGTATATTCTACTTTTAAATGAACCCGTCGTCCGATCGTGTTCAAACAAAGACCACAATGTTTGTTTATTTATTTTCCAGCTAACTGTATGGTCAGATTTCTTTCCAAAACTACCGAATCCATTGTGTTTTCCAAAACTGTCGAAATATACTTTCCGCGGCACGCTGTTCTTCTGTCTCGCTAGTATCGATTCATGTACACGTTTTTATTGACTATAGTTTAATAAATATTTATTCCTTGTCCACAATTGTTTTTGGGGAATGTATCATAAATGAAACCATTACAGTAAATACAAGATTCCATCGAAAACTGCTCCAATTTTTTCTTTAACCGTTTGGTAGGGATAGTACTAAATGTAATCTATAAAGCCTAGCGCGCACTGGGTCGGTACAGCACGGACGGACAGGACGGGCGGAATTTTTGTAAAAGTTCATTACATCGTTTCCCGTAAGGGTCCGCGCACTAGACCGGCACGGACGGGACGGGACGATCCGCACCTTCCGTCGTTTGCAAGAAGTCCGAAGGAAAGATCTGGACAGTCCGACTATCGGGGTGAGAGAGTATGGTCGGGACGCCCTTACCGCGTTGCAGTTGTGAGGTTATTCGAAGCGTGTAGAGCGAACATGAATGCGTCCAAATTAACTATGTTGATCCAGAATTATTTAGAGATGAAAGACGTGATATTTTTATTGAATGTATTACCTTGTTAAGGAGTGCAATTTAGTTGAGTAGCTAAACTATCTGAATCAGGGAGTATCATTTAGCAAATTTAAAATACTAGATATTATGAGAAGCTGTGCAGTCTCAGCAAAACCTGGTTTATTTATGCACGGTAAATATATTATGACATATTTTGAAATGAAACATTAGTTTATTAATAAATATAAATTATTTGTATGTACCTGTTTTGCGTATATTGTCTTAACTGTGCCGATTATTTTCTTGAGTTTAAAAATAAAGTAATGCAATTGTAATTATGTTCCTTAGTTCAATTTAATTGTATACAATTACAATATTTACCAAAATATTAATTTATATTGAATAATTTTCAAAAAACACAATTTTGCTTCAAATTTATCACGATACGTCCTAAAGTACTAAAATAATTTTTCGTCTTCCACCAGATTGGGATACAATATGTGAAATTCCCCTTTTGCCGTTCTCGTGTTTCGAAGAGAATCTGGCTTTCCTCGGCTCCTTGCCTCATTTTCTTTTTCCTCTATTAAAAATCAACGTATGCGATTGCTTCTTTACTTCAATGACGAAGCCATCGCATACAATACCAGTCACAGAGCGAGATGCCAGACTGAGAGACTGTCCGAAGTGTCCGTTCCGTACCGCCCTAGTGCGCGCGACCCACACAAAAACAGCCGTCCATCCGAACCCGTCCGTCCATACCGTACCGACCCAGTGCGCGCGTAGCTTAAGATATTTGATTGATTGATTGTTAGTGAATCCGAGCGCGTGAACTACTAGGGGCATTAGTGCCTCACGTGTAGTGCACGCTTTGGCTCGGGAGGTGGCCGTGGTTTTCACCCGCTGGTTGGCGAGATCCGACGCCGACCTACCGTCGGCTAGAGGAGTTTTTCCTCAACCAGGTATCTCCCAACAGCGGGCACCATCCCAGTCGAGACAAGCTCTAAGCTCCCGACCGGTCTCCATGTTAGTGTAAATGTGTGTTAGGAGAGAGAGGATAGGACAAGGAAGAGGTTGGACAGATCGCGCGCGGTCCGTGGCCATTTGTTAGGGTACTTCTCCGGCATTCGCCTGGTGTTGATCGAAGAAACCACGGAAAACTACCGGCCGCTAGAATTCTCCTCAGGACAGGAAATGAATTCGACCTAGCTGACCAGTTAGTGTCAGAAATCCTGCCACCGACGGGATCTGGACCTTTGACCTCCCGGTCAGAGAGAGTGCTGTAACATCAGTTGATGCCCTGAGCCATCTCTCCCGGACAATAAGATGACATAAATGCAGTTTTGCTCTATTTTTTAAAAATTTTCTTCAAAAACAAAAGAGCGTCCATCTGGCGCTCTCTCCGGGCCTGGTGCCTTGCCAGTTATTGACCACGCTCTTGACTGTATTGCTGGATTTACTGCACTTACTCTTTGGTCCTTCGATTTAACACGGCGAACATGGGGCCTTTTGGTAGGGCAACCAGACGAATGGCGCTGTCTAGTGCTGCGCGGTGACAGAGGGAATCTCAGGGGAATACCAATATTATGTCTTCGTCGAACTCGCTGCACAGTAATTTTATGAATTTCGCTTGTTATTGAAAGTACACAAGTTCAGTCAATTATTGACGGCATTTAATGCATTATTTATGATGTTCAGAGAAATTGTTTTCATTTGATATTAGATTTATTGATTCAAAATGTACACTTGATAAATTCTTTGTGTAAAGTTCCCCTTCTCGGTAGATGAATATTAACGCTTGCAGCAGCCTTCAGTTACACATGAGAGCGCTGGTGGGAACATGAGCGCGCGCGGGTGTGTGTGTGTGTGTGTGTGTGTGTGCGTGTGCGTGTGCGTGTGCGTGTGCGCGTGCGCGTGCGCGTGCGCGTGCGCGTGCGCGGGTGCGTGTGCGTGTGCGGGTGCGTGTGCGTGTGCGTGTGCGTGTGCGTGTGCGTGTGTGTGTGTGTGTGTGTGTGTGTGTGCAGGGGCGGAGTAATATTTTTGCCGCCTGTAGGCACATCAAATTTGCCGCCCCTTGTTTAAAATTAAGGTTACATTTCAAATTGTAACGTTTCAGTAACAATTTCTCATTAATTTGAACGTTTTAACTTTAAAAGTAACATTTGCACATTGTTTTCATAAATTAAATAAATTTTTTGGATTAGCTAATTTTGGATATAAACTGTATCTACATAGCAAGTAACGTTCAACATTATTAACGTTTCAATACTGAAGCGTTAACATTAAAAGGAAACTAAAACATGACAACTAGAAATGCAACATTTTTTCTTTCGTCAAGGGGCCTTACTTTTAGATTCATATACTTCTGAAATCATAAGGTATACTCTAATGAAGTAGACAAATAAATAGCTTTTATTAAATATTAATATGATAGATTTTTATTTACAACTGAACGATTGGAATATTACGATGTTGTAACAGTTTTTATAATTTTCGATTTACCATTATAAACAAGGAATATAACATTTAGCTTTTTGGATGGGTTTTTTTATAGAGTTGAAATAACGTTTTATTAATTATAGCTAATTTGTCTATTGATGTAAAATTTTGCGACGTGCCTTTTGGTGAGTAAATTCGTCAATAATCTAAAACACTGAGATAATTTTCTTCGATACACAATAACGCCACGCAGTTCAGTCGATACTCTGTCATTGTACAACCCAAATAATTTTTAATCCTTTTTAAACAAGAGAATGAACGTTCTGCTGTGCAATTGGCCACCGGAATACATAAAAAGATTCGAAGTCCAATGCCAATGTTAGGATAAATACATTCTAATTCTTCTTCTAATTCTAATTCTCAACATATCCGGTGCCCAATAATTATAAAATTATGAATAAATGCCCAAATTTTATTTCACTCAAATCCAAAAGTCAAAACAAGGTTATTTTTAAAACTACTTTCAAAGAAATTAATGGTAGGCCATCTCAGTAATCGATCCCGAATTCCATTAGCAATTGACATCAAATATTTTATTGACATTTACAACAGAAAAACACGAAATCAAGAGGAACTCCCAAGAAAAGAAGGAGCAGATCTGCACAAGAAAAGTAAATAATGTAACTACTATTAGACGCTCCTAGTACCATTTATTGATTGCAAAAACCTTTCTTCCATTGTTTGCCAAACTTTTTTGTATAATCTGGTTAATACACAAAAGAATAATGAGTAATATGTTTAACAACTTAAAAATTAAATAATATTATATTCTCAAGTTGAAAAACAGATTTTAAATCCATTCTCCAAGGTATGCAATATTCCGCCCATTTTTTAAATTAAATATAAAATATGTAAACAACTGGTGTTAAATTTTGTAGAAATTACATATTTAGTGAATTGATCCCTTCTCAATAAATATTTAAACCATTATTTGAAAAATGTATACATGGAAGTCGATGGTTGACGGAGTCAACCACGCGACCGGCCATGTTCCGCAAAGAGGCGCGACCGCTCGAGGGTTAACTATAGCGAGTTGATCCACGTGTGCTATATCTGGTGTAGAGTCCACAATTATGGAAAAATACTTGGAACTTCGAATGTTTCGGAGAATCTCATCTTTAACAGCTTTAGCTAATATACCTATTAGTTCTTCAACCGTCGTGTTGGATAAATACGATGTATTTCCTTTTCCGCAGTTACCAAATTTTTGTATGAGATCTGCTAAGAAGTGGTCATATTTCGAAATTAACTCAAGCAACATCCTGTAATTACCATTTTGATTATTTCCAAACTTTTCGACATATCCTCTCAAAGGAAGCCCTCTTGAAACAAGAGTTTTTATTACTAAAATGACACGCTACAGAACATTCCTCCAATACGTTGCCTCAGTGTCAACTTGTTAAAGCAGCTGCTTATTCACTTGGTTTTCAGTCCGCTGACTCTCAATGCGGACGTACAGTTTCTATGGCATGTAGAATTCTCATGTTCTTTTAATTTGGTATGCGCATTTTTCCAATCATTGAATCGCTCCGATGATAATTTTGTTCTTACTTCTGAATTGCTTGAAAACAGTAGACAAACACCGCAGAAAACAGTTCCATTGCTCTCAGAGTAAACAAGCCACTTGCAAGGCATTTTTTCTTTACTGATATGAGTGTACTCAAACATATTCGACGTTAAGTAACGAATTTTGCCATCATTGTACTCTTTTCTTGATTTAGAAAATTCAGCGTTTTTGTTTTGTTCGAACCCATTCGTGGCAACATAATCACGTGTAGCTTCATTAATAGACCACAAAGCTGGATCACTTTTCCAACAAAAACGATCAGTAGAAGTTAAGGTTTCGTCAATTTTATGTTCTTGCAGTTGTGTACATTCGGTAGAAATCCTATTTAATTAAAAAATAAAATAATAAATCATTATAATAATTTATTGTAATATTATACACAAATATTCTATAAAGATTATAATATATATAGATATATATATAGATATATATAGATATATCTCAAGGTTTGATTAATTATACCAAAAAAATGCTTAAACAATTTACATCGGTTGAATCGTCGACTCATAATCAATCGCAGTTATATTTTTAATTGCTTGAGGAACCATTTCGTTTTTAGCTGTTTGGAACTTTGCAGCCTCATTATTAGATTCAGTATTAACCCTGAATAAATAAAAGAGTCAAAATATTATATGTATTATTTCATATTATATAAAATAAAGTTTAGTAACAATTATAATAACTAGCTAATTTATTTAAATTCTATATTAAGACATAGTTCATTTTAACGAAAAAAACAACATGTCAAGTATATTTAATTTCTAATCATTGCACTAAACATTTTTTGCATTTTGAGAATATTTTAGCAACACAACTCTGCATTAAAATATATTAATGTTAACATTTATTTAACACACGTTATTAGTACATGGAAAAAATATACAAGCTGAAAACTAAAAATGTTATCTAATCTATATGTTTATACTAACTCAGTAATAGAATTGTCGAATGAACTGCAGCAGTGATCAGTTTCATATATAGGTATAAAGAATTCATTTATTTTTTTGTCTTGTCAATTTCATTTTGACATTTCTCTTCCTTTTCTTTACGGATTTTTGCATATTGACTTCCGCTGAGCCTTTTTCGATAATCACTCATTTTAAAACTTAAAAATATCATTTTTACTCAGCAGACTCTTACAATAAACGATACACAACAATAGTGACAAAATAAAGAAAAGGGTTATTTCCAGATCCGTCTTCTAGAACTTTAACTCAAGAAGTAATAGATGTCGCTACTGTCACTTGTGTCTCGGGAGAGCAAAGTGAGGAGCCACGAATGTCCACGAAGACACCCGAGCGGAGTCGAGCGATCGGAGAGCTTGAGCTTGCGCCACTGACGTTGCTATATGCCTTCTGTTCTCTCGAGATAAGCTATTTATATTAAATTAGCCCAATTAGCAAATAAATCAATGTATCTTACTGATATTTTAATCAACTGTTTATTTTACGTGTTTAAATAATTATATGTTTTACTTGCAAAATATATTTATTAGTATCCGAGAAAATTTTTACTTTTGGTAAGTTTATTGTCTATCACTCCAAAATAAATTAAAAATAACCAAACAGTTTTTAATTCTAAAAGTAATGACTTAAGACAAAAATACTACGATAATTATGTTAATCTACAATCTCTTAACAAGTTCCTACATTATTACTTTAATTGATTGAAAATTGTGAAAGTTGGAACTTTTTAGATATGGGATAATGTAAGGAAAATCAATTACCAGGAATGTGAAAAAGAAAATTTAAGATAGTGCATTTACAGTTTATTAATAATTTTTTTCTTTAAAATTGCCCAGAAGCATACATTGCATCTTCAACATCTTTTTTCTTTACTTCTTTTATTGACTTGACAAACCTTTTTTTCTTTGATTGACTTGGCTTTTTTTTAAGCACTTTTAAAGTCTGGTTGCAATGCCATTTCACTTTTGTAGAGACAATGTTTGTCTCTCATATGTTTATTTTCTTAGGAGATGTCACTTTAATTCCTGAAGCATGCTCTTTGACTCTTTCACTGGCCTCACATCCCATATTGAACTGGGACACTGCTGATATCAGCAATTTCAATATTTTTTCTGGAAAGAAATGTTTCTTTGGGGCACTTGCTCCAAACAAAACTATGCAAACTTTCATTTGAATTCTGTGTTTACCCATACACATATTCCAGTAATTCATATTTTGCAAGCCTCTGATACATAGGAATTATTTTACAAATAACACTGGGAGACTACAGTTTTCATGTTGTATTTGCCATGTTTTGAAATTTCATTCCCATGAGCTCGATTGTAGAAGCACCATGAATTTTCTTTTTTAGGGCATTTAAAATGCAATGGCTTCAAGTCTGTTGGCATTGCATGGTATAAGGTGGCAAGTATTGCAGACTTCATCTTCTGCACATCTGGAATATTCTTCTGGATGGCATTGCGATAATTTGCTAAGACAAATAATTATGTCATCCTTTAAATTGACTTGCTTTTTACCAAGTGTAACACCCTTCACTTTCTATTCTTGGATTATTTTTGTAAGCCTGTTTTAAATCTTTACATCACATGTTTTATACATTCTTCTTTTCTAATAATAAAGTTGTCTCCATAGATGTTTAGATTCAGATGGTGATTGAAAGTCTTTGCATCATCATCCGACAGTATTGCTGTATATCTAAAATGATGAGACAGGACCCTCTTCCACAATACCTCACTTGCAGCTACATCCATTGCATTTGAAGATCCATTAAAAATTACTAATTATGAATTTCTTTCCATTTTTTATATTCACAGCTTTTTGTCTCATACTTTGCTCTTGTTCTTTTCACAAGTGCCACAGTATTTTGACAAAACATGAAAATCAGCCACAAGACCAGTCAAGATAGCATTTCATAATGAGTCAACAATTCCCATTTCATAACGAGATGTAGTGCCTCGTTTATGCCATGTTCCATCATACAATACTAATATAGTACATTATGAAACGATGATGTAATGATGGGTATTAATACACGAGTGTGATATTACGATACGAGCGAGGTACGAGCGAGTATCGTAAACTTCACACGAGTGTATTAATACCCATTACATCGAGTTTCATACGGTACTTTTTCTACGACTTATGGTAACTTTTATAAGTTAAACGCCTCCACTGAATCGTTTCGTGGCAGTCGACATGCAAGATTCAGCCAAGGCCACCTAGCGGGCACCTCTCTACCCTACACCCACAGTTGGCTTTGTTTTACCATAGCGCTTGCGAGCGATTACAAAGGTTGCGGCAATAATATTCCGACGTCACCATTTTCGCATTTTCTCTCATTTCTGGAAACGTCAACACCACCAGAAAGAACTACCATTCACTAAATATTTTAAACTAAAGAATTGGCCGGTTTTTAAGGACAACCACACGGCAGCAGCAAATAACACAAAACGGGTTACGTTCAGATCATAACGTCACTCAAATGTTCTCTGCAATAACAATCACTGCGCTAGTCAAATAAAATTAAAGTGAAATTACGATCCAATTGATTTTAAATAAAATGTCACATAAAAATTATTACTGATAAAAGAAATTAAAACTGAGAAACATAATATAATATTAAATGCAATTTTAATGTACACACTCGAATGAAACATTTACTGCACGGATTCTTAATGATTAATGAAGTGCCAATACTTGGTTTGTAAGCGTCCTCAGTTATTGGTCAAGAACCTGTATCATAATGAAAACTGTATCGAAATGGCTATCATTATGCAACTGGTTGCAGCCAACCAATGACAGCATTATACAACGGGAGTAGAAAATTAGTACATTATGAAACGATGATGTAATGATGGGTATTAATACACGAGTGTGATATTACGATACGAGCGAGGTACGAGTGAGTATCGTAAACTTCACACGAGTGTATTAATACCCATTACATCGAGTTTCATACGGTACTTTTTCTACGACTTATGGTAACTTTTATAAGTTAACCTTCTCCACTGAATCGTTTCCTGGCAGTCGACATGCAAGATTCAGCCAAGGCCACCTAGCGGACACCTCACTACCCTACACCCGCAGGTGGCTGTGCTTTACCAGAGCGCCGGCGAGTGACTACAAAAGTTGCGGCAATAATATTCCGAATTCCGTATTTTCGCATTTGCTCTCATTTCTGGAAACGTCAACACCATCAGAAAGAACCACCATTCACTAAATATTTTAAACTAAAGAATTGGCCGGTTTTTTAAGGACAATCACACAGAAGCAGCAAATAACACAAAATGACTTGCGTTCAGATCTTAACCTCACTGAAAGTTCTCTTCAATGACTACCACTGCGCTAGTCAAATAGAATAAAAGTGAAATGACGATCCAATTTATTTTAAATAAAATGTCACGTAAAAATTACTACTGATAAAAGAAATTAAAACTGAGAAGCTTAATATAATATTAAATGTAATTTTAATATACACACTCGAACGAAACATTTACTGCAACAATTCTCAACGATTAATGAAGTGACAATACTTGATATGTAAGCGTGTCTGTGATTGGCCAAGAACCTGTATCATAATGAAATCTGTATCGAAATGACCATCATTATGCAACTGGTTGCAGCCACCCAAAGACAATGGGAGTAGAAAAAATTTATAACTTCATCACTTACTGAATCTAGAACATCTATGTAAGTTTCATGTATGGCTGCATATGAAAGCCTCAAAATTTCTTCTTATTTTTGCATTATTTTTAATAACAGAGAGAACATGAGAATTGTAAATTGAAACATTAATTCATGGTAAATCAATTACCATTGAAACTGCTCTATTGCTGAATGGCCCCTACCTATTTGCAAAGAAGCATCCACAATTTTCCTATTCACTTCATGTGGTGGCCTACTACAAGATGATGTTACAAGTACACAATGGCTATTTGAAATTTTATTTAACAATTGTTCACAATTATTACACTTGTTCACTAACTGAAACGCAAATTACATTGATTGTTGTACTTCAATGCATACATTTGAGGATCAACAGACAGCACTCACACGTATCCTTTCAGTAAATGTTCCCAAACACACTTGTGAAGTAACATGTAAGTGCAATTGTCTTCTTCGGATATTTCACTGTTCAGCAGGAAAAACATCAGTGAACTTGGAAAGAATGTTCGCACTGGCTGATGGCTTGACCGGTGAGATGTTGGCAGAAAATGAACAATGCTTGACATCTGATACTAAAAAAGTTTCTATTTCCTCAGCACTGGCATTTGTGACTGCACTCTCCTGCAGTTTCTTCTTTACAAAAGCTGCATTTTTATTACCACTGCACTCTTCTGCACCGAAATAATTCTAACCTGAACTAGCCGACGGAAAATAAATTGAGAATATTAAAACCACCTACCAAATAACTACGTTATAGAAAAGTTAAAATAAAGAAACTAATGTGAATAATAGTTTGGAATTCTTAATAATAGTTTAAAACGAAAGTTCGCAACAAATCTTGTTAATGGCGTTAACGACCACTTAACATTTGAAACATTACATTTCTGACAGATTTCGAATTAAAGATTTGCGCCATGGAAGTCCGTCGGCTCGCGCATGGACTCGCTCGACTCCGCTCGGGTGTCTTCGTGTACGTTCGTGGCTCCTCATTTTGCTCTCCCGAGACACAAGTGCTACTGTCTATGTAGCGCAATATGAATACATGGCGAAATCCGTCAGCGATTTCTGATTGGCTAATTCAAACTCCTGACTCTAAGAACGTAATTCTTTCTGCTCAATCAACCAATCAGAAGTCGTTGATGGATTCTTTTCATGTATTCTGTAACATTGAAAATGTGCCCGTTTGAAATTCAAACTTAATTTATAAATCAAAGGTTGAGGGTGCCTTAGTCTCGTTTGAATCATTTTTACTTTCCCGTATACGAACGTATACACGGAGTGATATACGTAGTATAGGGAAAGTTATGTAATGCTGCGCGAAAAAATGGCTAATTTTCGGCGGAAAAAAATTAATTGTCGGGCCGTGATAACGAAAAAGTGGATAAGACCAGGTGCTAAATTAAGAAAACAAATCCTCTAACACATGATGTAGCTAGAAACCCTGTTACCTAGGTCTGTTTACGCACGCCAGTGGCAGGAAGACCGCCCGCGCCGCTCTGACGCGGTGAGCCGGTCGCCCCCTCTCAAGCGCGGCCGCCGGTGCCATCCTCCCGTTAATCCCGCCGCACCTCTGTCCGGCTGCCGCCCCTAGCGAAGGCGGAGGTTCACTCTTTCGCGGTAGTTGGCAAAGACGCCTATTGTCTTCCAACGGGCGCCCGCCGCCGGCGGTTGTAGGGACGGCCGGATTTGTCGCGCGCCGCGCCGCCGCGGCCGCCCGGATGAGCCCCCCCCCCCCCCCCAGCGGGGCAGTTGAGCTTCGCCTGTACCCAGCGCCGCCGGCCCACCCCTTCGGCGGGGGTGGGCGCTTCAGAGCCTCTTCGGCATGTGCGGCTTATTGTCGCCCTCTTCGAAGCAGACGCACCTCGCGCGCCCCCGCCCCTTGTCTCGGGGCCCAAGACCCATAGCCACCCAAGGGCCCCCCTCTATCTGACACCATCCCCTTTCGCCACGCCTTGCAAGCCCACCGGGGATTTTCAAAATTTTCTCAAAAACGACTCTAAATTTTTTCTTTAAAATTCTTTTATGAATAGAGTAAAATACACTTATTAAGATGGTATAGGTCCGATTTTCACGAATAACTCTAAGTTGTGAAAGTGTGAATTTTTTCGGCGTCTTTCTCCAACTACAAAATTGAAGACAGATATTTTTCCTTCAAATAAAATGTGCTCTCCAAAGTGAGTTCTTTGTTTAAGGTCATGTACATTGTTCTGAAAATTTTTGTTGTTTTCGCGCAATATTGCGTGCAATATGTGCAATTTTGAAAAATTACAATAACTAGATTTTCTCAAAAACGGCTCCAGATTTTTTCTTTAAACATTTGGTACGGATACTGCTAAATATACCCAATGAGATGACATAAACGCCATAATGCTGTATTCTTTTGTTGTTGTTTTTTAAATTGTAAAAATGTAATTTTTTTACTTGTCTCTCTCAGGTCGTTAACATTAGCAGCGATTTTGTCACATTATTATATTTACGAGTACATGTGCTTTAAATAATGTCAAGTAAAGTTTCTCGAAAACACTACCGTTTTCTGTGAAAAGTAGCCCAAAATTCCGCATTTCCAGAAACGCTCAAACGCCATTTACTCGTATATGGCTACAAATATTTTTTTTGAAACTTTTGTAACGGATAGTGCTAATTACACTCTTTAATATGACGTAAAGTTTATTTTGAGGAATTTTTAATTTCAAAAATTACACATGTGTAATTTTTTAAGGATCTCTCATATCTTACAATATTAACATTACCAGCAATTTGTAAACATTATTATATTTGTGAGTGAAAGTGCTTGAAATAACTTTAAAGTATTTTGAAAACTCAAAAGTTTTCTACGAAAATGAGCTTCAAATTTCGCATTTTTAGTAGCGCTAAAACGCAATTTTCTTTAAAACGCCACATAATTTTTAAAAGAAAATTGCCATTTAGGGCTAGGTTTTTGTGTTCTTTAATATTCTAAAATTAATATTTTCGTTCTACCAATAGGAAACAGAAAAAATTAAGAAAATAACAAAAAAATGTATTTTTGGCGGTGATAGATGGTAGCTGGCAAGAAAGAGTATGTGGCAATTCGGAATAGCTGGCGAAGACCCAAGGAAATAGAAAACTAATACGGGAGAGTCTGTGACATTCTGTAGCACCACTAGTTTTTATCCACTTTGATGTTCTGACACGAAACATTAGAAAAATGAAAAGTGTGTCCTAATAGAAGTTTTTAGAGCACTCAGTGTTGTAATATTCCAAGGCCAACTATTAACAAAAGTCAACACTTCATTTAACATCTATTTACTACAAACATTGATTACAACATTTGTACAATAATTGAAATTAATTCCCGCTGATGAAGAAAATTAATATCCCTACAATTAATGTTACCTTTATCATTAAATAATGATCATCTGCCTTCAGTAAAAATCTATGGATATCTTCTTTTGCAAAAATGTCCGATTTCTTGGGCACATATCCGTCACTTTGTCTCTTAAGAAACACCACCAATTGCGTAAACTTACTTGTATCAATATTTTTATTGACTGAAATAGTGCTTCGTAGCATGGAATAGTGAACTGGGCTTCTCTTTTTCAGCTTTAAAATATGAAAGCTTTGAAATATGCCAGCATAACCACAGTACTGTGGCCTATCTTCTTCAGAAATATCGGAAACTTTTTTTTCTATACACTATTCTTCAAATATTTTATATTCTTTGTCGTAAGACATTGACTTTTTTGGTATTAAACAATTCAGAGCATAAGTTGCTCTTATTTCAATTTCATCATCAATGCTTATTAATATCTCAATAATATTTTCTGAAGCAATAAATAATTCACATGCGTAAACCTTTTACGTTTTTCCACGACTCCTTTTCTCGTTCTTTAATGCTGAAATCGTCAATGGCCTCCCACTAATCTTGATTAACTAAATACGTCACATGAGTTGGCGTAGTACTATCCAATATCTTTGGAGTTGGCCACATTTCTCAGAAGAAAAACTAGTCAATATTTCAGATATTTGAGTTTTAAGAAGTGGATAAAACGTTGTACGATATACGCATCGTAACATCTTATTACGATACTCGATTGGTTATCAAACTTGCTCCTATCGTCGCTCGTTTGATAATTTTCCAATCTCGTATTGTAATACGATGTGTTACGATACTGATATCATAAATAACTATTAAATATCTCTCACAAAGTTAACATGTGTATTTTCAGGGATTTGAATACATTATTGCATTTGTTAGTGAAAGTTCTTCAAACGACTTCAAATGAAGTGTTTCGAAAATAAAAATTCTCCGCTACGCTCCGCCTCGAATTTTCATTTGGACGAGGCAGTAATACACTAATATTTCGTGTTACGTTCAGCGTTTTATCGGTCACCATAAAATCTCAAGATTTTGGCAAACATTTACGACATTACTGCGATATGATACAAATGAATTCTATTGCGTTAATCGTTATTGTTGGGTGTTGCTTGCAATATATCTATTTCAACAATAAATTCGCATACCGTAGAAGATAAGACGCCGAAAATTCGTCTGTACCGCAAGAAATTTTAGATCTCACTGCGGAAGCCAGACGGGATTTAATCCTAGAAAAATCCAAAGGACGACCCGAAAAGGCAAACCAAGAATTTAAGGCTTGGAAAAAGCAGCTACTTGTCAACATCGCATCACAATATTGCAGGAGTGCCAAAAAATATATCCACCTACCTTGGTCTCCCAGAACCCGAAAAATACACCGGTCACTTTTTAAGAACTTCGGCTACGGCATTGGCCGATTCGGGAGCTTCGGTTACAGATTTGAAACGTTTTGGTGGGTGGCGGAGCTCTACCGTAGCCGAATCCTATGTTGAGTCCGTGGTAAATAAGGTGAAAATGGTAACCAAAAAAGACTATCGGAGAGGAAGGTGGCGCGTCGACTTTCAGTGTTGACACCACATAGTCAGTAAACTGGAGAAAAGATTCTTTTTTTTTTTTTTTTTTTTTTTTTTTCTTTTCTTTTCTTTTCATTCTGAGCCTCGAGAAAATGTGCGCAGATAATCTCTTCCTCCATACGTCATACACGGTTTTTACTGTTTTTTACCGAATAAATAAAAAAAAGATTCATTTTATGGATTGGATTGAAAATGATGATTTACCTAATATTTCTTTTTCTAATTGCAAAATTAAGAACATTAGAATTAACAATGGGCATCCCCCAAAATAATGAGTTACTTGAATTCGCATTTGTCTTGTAAATTGCCATGATGTTTTTTCGTAAAAAAGTTGGCTTGCGATGAATCGGTGATTATTTATTTACGTTGTTCAGGATGTTCAATGTATTAACATACAGGTAAGTGACCTTAACAAACCTGAAGGGTTGCACGTTAAGAAGGGTTAAAGACGCATGTGACCAATAAAATACAAAACAGAATGCCCTTTCGTTTACCGATCTCCCAACGTGGAAGGCGATTCGATACACGTTCTTTCTCATCACTTAAATGAGATAAATTTCATTATCTTTAATCTCCTTTGGTCTCAATTACAAGGGGAAGTCGCTGGACCTCATGTAAACACTACTCAAATTCTGTATAATGCGATCAACCTTAAGAGCCTAAGGCAATTCGCTGATAGTCTGAAGCATAGGTGTTCTTAAGAATAAAATTATACAGACTCTCAGTACCAATTATTCAAAAATTCGTTCTTGGTCGTCTTACCTTAATCATAGCACCACGGCGCTGAATTGATGTTTGGCTGCTTCTGCTTGCATTGCCTTACGTCTCCAAGACTACGCACGTTGTTCCATTGCCAGAGCACAGTAGCCAGGCTTTTTATTTTACAAAGAACAATCCAGTACGTTCAAGAATTAATTATGTTTTACGATCTGTTAAGAAGTTTCCGGGATTGCAAATCTTCTCACGTACTTTTTCGAGTGGAACTTACGACACCACATAATTGAATTGCACACCAGGAGGTAATCGCATACGCTCACGCACACTGAAGTCTATTGACACGGCTACTACTATTGTTTATAGTTTATCACAATACACTCACAACCCTTCAACGCGTACAGGCGACAACACCAGTGCTTCAGCGCGATTGATGCCTGAAGATTGTTCACCGAGAACGGGAGAGAGTCAACTGCGCTAAAATCATTGAGCAACGATTTAATTTATGCTCCATTCCTTCATCTACGCTAAAACAAATGCTGGTCCCAAGAATGGCAGCAAAATATGAGGTTTGGTTCTCTCTCTCAAGAAACATGACTATATTTATGAAAATTGAGGCTAGGCCTAAACTCACTCCTTGCCTTTAAAATGTAATACCACTGTTATCACTTAGTAGCCTATTAATGCGGAGCGGCCCTTCCTGGCACGGGGAAAACGCATGACACGTCGTGCGTACACACTCGGGGGGAAACATCCAACTAAATCACACACTCCTACACACCAAAAAAATTAAAATAAAGAAGTAATTAAATTAATTGAATTTAGAAACAAATTACAAAAATAGATTTCTGACCGCGATGTTTGGTCGGGACGTACGGCAGATGGCCTGGGACATTGCTTCAACGGATGATGTTGATGTAAAGGAGATCAATGATCAATAAAAAATTCGTTTATTAATTCAGTCATCCACTTTTTGATAGGGTTGATCACGTTTACTCTAAATATCTTCTTTACTTATACACAATAATGTATTCATGTTGTAATGTTACTTTCTTCCTTCAATAAAAAACCTACAATCCCCTGCTGTGAAATCTAGAAATTCAGTTCTAGGCGAATTATTCTGCTAAATCTTATTTACATTAATTGCAGATATGCATTAAAAGAACATTTTATTACTTTGTTCCTAGTCTGCGAAAAAAAAAATTGCAATCTAATTTTCCAAACAAGCTTTTGTTGGTTCAATGATTTGTTACTTAATCACAAAAATTCATGAACTGAAATTTCATTGATGTATTTTATCACACTTTTATTATAGACTTGTCCCTGTCTTTCTTGGACCACAAAGTGGATTTGCCTAATCCATTTTACGCACATAAGAACTCTGAAACTGTGCTGACCATCAACTTGAGGCCTGCTTTTAACATAAAATTATAAATGTCATATTAAAAGTGCTGTCTTAGGCTCTTCCTCTGTGCTACCCACTGAACCAAAAGTTAATTGGATGGCTTTTATTTTAAAGGAGCTACGCACAAGTAATTGTAAACAGAAAAAGTTGTTTGAAGTTGTCAGCGTTAAAACAAACGAGAAACCCCATTTTTACAGAAAAATTTTAAAGGCCAGCCTCAGGTATATATTAAAACTGTTTTACTATTATGTATTCCATTAAAATTCCCCCCTCTTTAACAGGTCCATAATCAAAAATGGCAAGTGGTTCTTTTTATATAAATTATATTACTATTTATAAAAAAAGTGAAGTATTTCAATAGATAACTGGGTATTAGATATAAGAATAAGATTCAAAAGTTTTGTAGTTACATAAGTATTTGAAACATCTCAACACAACTTTTGAAAAATAAAATATCATTCCATTCATTCTTTAAATATTTTACTGTAAAGTTTGCCACAATTCCAAACCTGAATCCATAATCTTCAACCACTAGGCTCGAATAAGGTTTCTCATTATAAGTCCTCATTTTTGAAATCACATTTCATTTTTAGTTATAAGCTGACAAACACATTTGATATCTTTATACTTTCCTTGCTTATTCTTCCCTTCACACTGTAAGGAAATCAACACATATCTGTCTTCATAGTCTTTTCTTAATATCTAGCTAAATAAAATTTGCTAGGAAATGATTAATTTTCATCTGAAGAACAAATGGATTGCTTTCTTAAAGTTAAATTACATGAATTGCAAGCCAGTTGATTTTCTTTCCCTCAGAGCCTATCTTCCTATTGGTGAGCATTATTTTTTCCCTTGGTCTTTTTGAAGATATTCATCAGCATTTGCAATACAACTACTACCTCTTTGAAACTTCCTTCCATCACCTTAATTGTAGTTGGTTTTTGAACGCAGATTCTATATAACTGACATTGGAATTATTTGAGAGAAAACAGTGTCCTGAAATGAGGTACTTCAACATCATGGAATTCACTGTGTAGATTGTCAATGTCATCATATCTACCATTTTTGTTTCAGTTCTGGTACCCACACAAGCCACATCATAAAATAAAATCCATCATGTTTCTTCCAACAAGAGGAGGAATGTAGTTTTGCAAGCAAAAATTCATTTTCTGAGCATCTCAGCCTACAGTGCCTTCTACGAAGCTCATTATAGCAGCAATTGTTCCAGCCCGCTGGTACTGGTGGAGAGACATCAATAAGACATGGAAGCAGACAAGCATGTGCGATGTTGGACAGTGTTGTTTCACACCAGTCACCAATCTTTTTAAAAAAAAGATTTAATATGCCTGTAACAAGTAATGAACTTCGGCCTCCGGGTCAATGACCCCCATTTCAATCAGGTTTTTGTCCAGTTTCCCTGATCCATTGAGCAAATGCTGAGCTGGCCCCTGGTTTTCCTTCTGGACGTCAATTTAGCTTCACTGTTTGCACGTTTTGTTGAGCGCTCTTTTTGCTTGTAATGGTAGGAGTAGAACTGATGTTCATTACTATTTTGTTAGCAAAACAGAACAATCAAATTAGCAGTTCATTTACTGTTGAATTGATTTTCTATAACTCAAGAACAAGTTTTTCTAATTTCAATTTTTCTAAAATAATAAATTTTCTAAATTCTTTTTCTAGTTTTTCAAATGTTGCTAATTTTGCGTGCTTTTTTTTTTAATTCTGGGCCTCAAGAAAATGTGCACAGATAATCTCTTCCCCCATATGTCATATACAGTTTTTACTGGTTTTTTGACCAAATAAATAAATATGGAGTGAAAGAATACAGGAGCCTTTATCCCAAAAAGTCACTTCTGGGACTATTTGTGCACCAACAATAGGGACTGTCCTGGGATCAGGATGGAATCATTCTAGTGGATTGGCTTCTTCCCAATATGACCATCAACAGTGATCAGTACAGCAATCACTGCACCAAACTTCCTTGACACATTCAACAATGCCACTGCAGAAAATGGGGACATGGTGTTCTTCTCCAACAAAACAATGTGTGCCCACATGCCAGTTGCCAAACCATGCACAAACTAGGGTTTACTGTGCTGCCACATCCTCCATATATGCTGGATTTGGTTCCTAGCAACTATGCCCTATTCAACCCATTGAAATAGGTCCTGCAGGGTACGAAGTTCATCACCAATGACAAACTTCCTGCAGTTCAAACAGTGGTGTTGTGATATACCCAAAGAATGGTTAACCTGCCTCCTCACCTTTTCAAGATTTGAACATTGAATATAGTACTATTAATATAATACTAATAAACATTGAATGTAATATATTAAATTACATGTAGCTGTTACTTCTAAAAGTAATACCATGTACTTTTATTATTATTATTATTAGTAGTAGTAGTAGTGGTGGTGGTGGTGGTGGTGGTTAGACGTAAGAGCAGGCCTCATGGCCTGAGCCTCACCAGAAATAAAGACAATATTATTATTATTATAGTAGTGGTATTATTATGATGTACATTATTATTAGTAGTAGCAGTAAAATGAAATAAACAAGTGAATTTTACTTTTACATTAAACATTTCAATCTTGAAATGTTAAATTAGTTTGCTATTAAAAATAATTATATACTGTATAATATTTTAATCTATCTGTAAAAAGAATAGTAGTACGATAATTCCTAGGCTAATGACCCCATATTGATCAGGTTCTTTGTCGTTTCCCTGGCCCTTTGAGCAAATGCTGAGATGGCCCCATGTTTTGCTTCTGGACAGTAATGTAACTTCACTCTCTCCACCCAAGACATCACTTTGACTCATCATACACAATTGTAATTGTATATGTGACTCCATAAATTATTATTATTATTAATAAGGAAGCTGTCAGAGTAGCAAAAGTTCAGACACATTGGTGGAAAATAGGTGTAATAATTATAATCTATATTTGTTTGTTCAGTAAATGGCTTACTGCGAATGTCCTTCAGCATTTTTTTTCTTTTGAGATTAAAATGTGCATGATTTTCCTGTAGTAACAAAAAACTTATTTTGGTCATATATTTTTGATTCCGTTAGTTCTACGGACAAATATTTCTATCATCACTCACGACTGTAGTGTTTCATTATCACGGAAACTTATTAATACAATCCTTTACCTTCTAAATGTCATCTTCAGAAATTGAAAGTTCCTGTTGTTAGTTACAGATTGAATTTTGTAGAGAGCTGTATTCACTCCAATATTTGTTTCTTGCAAGGTGTTCACAAATGTTTCCATGCAGACATGCACTACAACAAATCTGTAATAACTTGTGAATATTCACTCATACTATTTTGTTATTGTGTGTATTTCTCTGAAATAATGAAATCAATGCTTTGTTCCTTTGCTACAAAGACCACCAATAATTTTTTTTTAAACCAGAACCAATCGTGAAGTATCACTTGGTTCTTAAAAAGATGTTGACAATTCTGTTCAATAGTTGGTTTAATCACCCACAACTGGCAGCACAGACCAGACATCTCTAGATCTATTTACACACCTTACTTCTGGGTTAGACAAGTTCAAATTTCTGCACATCTCAGATTTAAATGTTAAAATGGTGCTTGGAACCTTTTATATAAAAGCATTTATATCCAATTATATCTTTAAAAGCTGGCATATTTGACCAACAGATACTATTACGAGATTATCTAAATTGGTCAATGGTAATAGGTTGTGTGAGTGCGGTAGTCTTTACTAAGTTAAAAAATAATACTAAAATAAAATTCCCTTCAAGATTTTGTGTGATGGTTAAATATTAGTTCATTTTTTTTGTCTGAGTGACTTGTACATCATAAAATACATTTTGAATTTTTCATGTGTATTATTAATAAAAATTTGGCCACAATAGCTGTCCTGTAACTGACCAAAACAAATCATATACAATGTGTAATACCTCGGAATAAATAATTTGTTATCCTAATTCACGTATGGAATTAAACAAATAACAAAAATATTTAATACTTAAGAATGTCAACATTTTTTGAGGATGTTGCAAGTTGTTGTAAGCAGCTTAATAAAAAGAATCCATGTTTGGGACAAGAAGACAGTTACAGAAGTTTAACACTTGTTACTGTAAAAGATTTTATAGTATCTATTTACATGTACCACACTTATTTAGTTAGTTAATCAAAAAAATCAAT
Organism: Acheta domesticus; assembly: GCA_031308135.1. Taxonomy (NCBI): domain Eukaryota; kingdom Metazoa; phylum Arthropoda; class Insecta; order Orthoptera; family Gryllidae; genus Acheta; species Acheta domesticus. The sequence continues at coordinate 172,189,344 of JAHLJT010009436.1, read as the reverse complement.
TCAAGTTTCCTTTTGGCAAATTGGTTCAACATACGACCAACTATTAACTTGGTATGTGTCAATGCTCAGCTCAAGCTATAAACTGATTCGTAAAGTCCACAAGAAAAACTAATAACCATTTCCAAACAAAATAAGTCTAAGAAGGGTTCTAGGAAGCATTATCAACGCAACTGTCAATTATGAGCAATTTAATACTGATAAAAAGATCCCAAATCCACAAGTGAATATCGCTTTATTCCCGTGAAGCCATACAAAGTAAAATAACTCATTCCCAGAAACATAACACATTATACTATGACCAAAAGTTTGGAATGACAGAAGAAACTAAAATAAAAAAATAATAAACCTTGTGCATATAGTCTCTTCTCATTTGCATCCAAACTTTTTAAGTTATGCAAGATGCAATACACACCCACATTAATGAATTATTTCATAAGAAATCCTTTCTCGCAAACACTTTTCATGGTTAATCCTACACAGAAAATTTAACAGGATAATGAGGCATATCAAAATAATATCCAGTTTCATTATAACAGGAAGGAAGAGAAATAACTACAAATGACAAATAACTTTGTGAACACAGCCTTCAAGTGGAGTAAAAGCATATAGATCCACATTGTAAAAAAAAAACCTTGCCCCAACACATCACAATACAAAGTTCTTCCCGAAGTCATAAAAATAATTCTCCACTCCACAAAATTTAAGTCAATAAAAGCCATTATCCATCACCTCTGCTCACATTCTGGAACAGCATATTCCTATGTCCCTACAGAAATATACAGAGAAACAGCTAACGTACAAGCAGAGGAAACACTGTCCACAGGACATCTACCAATACACACAAACAATCTGGTAAGAGGACATCAGAAATATTACAAGAGTTAGTGGAAAATTTGTTGTTCCTCACCCATCTTTGTTAGTTTGTATTCCTCTATCATTGAAAAACTAGAAAGAAAATAGGGAGCAGAGAGAAAAAAGGCCTTTTACTAAGAAGGTCATTAGGGCATTCATCTACATTTCTCCCACCTCTGAAAACCATGCACTGACCAAATAAAACTGAATTGCTTCGCCTAAGCATGTGGTTTTTACTTTGAACATATTTTCTTAACCACTGCCTTTTTATCCCTCATCTTTCATGTACAGGAAACACTCATCAGGTTGAAAAGCACTTTCATTCAACATGTAGCATTAGCTTCTGGACAGACCTAGTTAGTTGCCCTAAACATGAACTTAAACAAGTGCCATTTTCATAAACAGAACATCAAGGGTGAGAAAAATGTACAGAAGTAAAATATCCCCTTCTATCATACTAAAGAACACTGCCCAATTATATGAACTGATTCAAAATAAAACAAGATTGGTGTCACATCAATTTGCTGCAGTAAATACATTTAATACAAGATAAGGGCAAAATCCACAAATTACAAAAGGAAATGCAGCATACATTACTACACCTCTAAACAATTTCACAGTACATTATGTTAAGGGAATGTGAGGATAAGGTTAAGGAAAGGAGAGGTTATCCACTTAGGTAAGGGAAGGAATGTCAAGAACAAAAAAACCACACACTCCAAAATGAAGAATTTTTATCCATAAACCCTCAGATTTATCCCATTAAAGAACAAGATTTCATACACAATATTTAATGAAAAGGTGCATTATTTTTTTTTCTTTTTTGGAACCCCAATATTTAATACTAGTGTATCATTTATTTCGTTACAGGTAGTTCTTGTTTTGATGTAACATCACGTTTTTAGCTATTTCCTGTTCTTATTTTGTGTGTCGGGTGACACATTTTACTTTTTTTATACAATTTTTAAAGAATATTTTGCTGGGTGAATTGTTACTCAAATTTCTATTTTTATAGTTTCCAATTAAGGAGCAAAAGCTTTTTGCCACACAAAGTTCCCATTTTGGATGTGGAACGCGCGTCTAAAAACAATTTTTTTATGTTATAATTGGATGAGGTTTAGGCCACGACAGATTCCTCACCAAAATTCGTATTATAAAACCGAAGATAACAAATGGAAACATTAAAAAAAAATTCAGTATTTATCATTAACGTACACCATTTAAAATTGTATGTGTACCAGAACGGCATTAAAACTTAACTCTTATCCAGAAATGCAAACGAGTTTTTGAAAGGAGCAAAAATTAAAAAAAATAAAGAACGCTGCATATCAAAATGGTGGGCAATATCAATAGTTGTCTGATCCCATGTTTCCCCGTGTACAACACAGGTCATATTTCTTAATGGCATGATAATAGACATTGTTGGGCAACTCTCGAATTGTTTTTTGCTATTCCATAACCATATTGAATGGTTTCTGCCAAATAAATTAAAAAAAGGGCAATTCAGTTATCCATTTCTAATCGAATTTCGCAAAAAAGTAAGAGCCAATAAAAAAGCTAGCCAAAATGAAGTAAGAATTAGCCCAACAACAGCCTATTTCTCAGACCCACGAAGACAGCTGGCCTCGAGATTTGATGGTTGAACGCGGGCCATTCATCTGGAAGAACTCTTATTCTTTCTTGCCCTGAGAAGCAGCCTGTTTGGCCTGGTGAGCCTGCAAGACAGCCACAGCCTCCTCTACCTATAAACACAACATTTCCACATAAAAAATACAAATTTCAACAACACAATCTTTTTGACACTTTAACCATTTATGTGAAAACATGAGGAAAAAAAATTATCATTTCAAGGTTCAATCTTTTCAATGATCAGAAACAGTAAACCACAATCTTGCAAAATTTGGTTGGATAAAAAATTTAAAATCATTATCCTACAAATCCTTTTTGTATTAAACAAACTACTTGTCAGTTTCCAACAATATTCAACTCAAAGATATGTCAGCTGGCCAATGCCATAGTAACATAATCCAGCTCAGAAGTTGGAATGTGATAATCAACAAAAGCTTCTACAAGCAACTTAATACTACAAACAATTTGTTATTTAGCTTTTGAAATGAAAGGCACCCCACAACCCTGGTTATCCCCAGCAACTTCGTGGATAATGACACTAAGGAGTTACATGTGAAATCTGGGCAATGAATTATTTCAGGAACCGTGAAGATGAGGTTTGGCTAGGCATTTGCGAAGTTTAATCAACCAAGTTTTGTTGTAATATTTGAGAAATGTATGCTTTAATTTTGCTTATGCACACACATTCTGAAATCATATCTACAGATGCAAACAGAGAGGACAAAAGTGATTGGGAATTAAAATTTTTGATGTTTTTAAGCAGTGTCTATTACAAATATATCCTGGTTTTTATCTTTTCAATTCTAGGAAAACTTGTCTTATACCAATTTAACTGAATGATTTAGTGTATATGCTAATGAATAATAGCAGCAGATGATTCAATTTACACACGCTGGAGTCAAAGTTCAGTAATTATTTATTAAAATTTATCGTTGCGGTCAGAGAAATTACATTGTTTGGTATTTCCTTGATTTCTGCATGAATTATGAAGGATGCATGTTGACACACTACAATCCTGTACTTACTTCCGACAAATCTTACTTTATCTGATCATGTTCATTTACAGTCTCCATTAATATTGATCAAATTTATCTGGAAATCTAATACAAGTCAAGAAATATTTACCTTTGCCTTCAGGGACTCATGGTGTTCCAACATGTGCAGGAGTTCAGAGTTGTCAATTTCTAGCAACATTCCAGTTATTTTTCCAGCCAGCTCAGGGTACATGCGCTGAATGAGAGGGAACAGCCGTTCACCCAGCATCTGCTTTTGCTCTTGAGGAGGGGCAGCAGCCAGCATTGAAGCAGTCAAAGGCTCCTGCCCTTGGATGTGTACAGCCTGGAACAAGAGTTCAAGTTCATTCAAAAACTTGAAGAATTGACAAACATTTCAGGAACCAGTGAGAGTACTCTAGAGAGAACATCAACCATACAATTCATCTTTACCACAGATGAATTCCCATTAAATACTTCGCACCTTGCATGCCATGGTATCCATGACATTTCTGACCTTATGTCAGCAACTTACTCTTTCTAACATAGAGTTCAGCAATGTTTCTTACATATAAAAGATAAGGAAGGTTAGGTCTTTAAAAGAATATCAAAATGTTGCATAATTTCTACAAAGACTAAACAAAAACCATATTTGATTTTTCTTGAAACTAATATGAAATTCCGATAATATAGTTTGTTTTCATTTTTCAAAAATACTTAGCTTTTATTTGTATACAGTTTGAAACCATTTGGCATGCAGAGCGCTACAGCCTCTTTCCATAAATCATCTCACAGCCTCTTTCCGTGAATAAAATCTTAGACAAGCACTGACACAACAATACATATCCACGTGGATTGGGGCTGAGAACTGCACAACGTTTCTTTCTTTTTATAGGTTCATGTTTCAAAATAGTACAGAAATGCAACTCACCAGCACGACTTTTGAAAGTATTGTGCAGCCCGAACCCTAGTAGAGGGCATTAACTATGTAAAGCAAGCCAGAAAACAACAGAACAAGCTGTGATTGGACTAGAGGCACAGGGACAAAGTTAAGAGGCTTGACCTGGGCTTCAGCATGAAAAGGTTAATAGATTTGCATTGAAGGAAACATTGATTTTGCATTTAAATAGAACTGCAGAAGAAATTCCATTAGAATATATTCATATGTAACACCCTTGGAATGTTATATTTACTAGAATTTTATTTTGTTCAATATCTATACCTATTAACTTAACAAGATCAACAATCCAATTAAATATTTTTGTGATCTGTGTAAACAAGTTCACAGATTCTCTCATCTAAAGGAGCAAAAATTGTATTTGAATTGCCTGATAAAGAAAAAAAGTGCATTCAGTATAGAGAAAGTTTTGCAAATGTTGTTGATTTGTATGAAGTTCACCCAAAAATCAAATTGTTTCAAATTTAAATTATAAATTAAATAATTCCATTAATTTAAATAATAAACTAACACACCACAACATCAACCAAGTCAACTGAAGAATATTAAGCATGGTGAAAATCCTACTTAGGTTTACTTACTAGCATTGTTTAGACACTCAGATGGACAGACATCTTAATGTCTTTAGCAGAATATGCAAAAATTAACACTGATACACTATTTTGTTTCCTTGTAACCCATATATTTTCAGAAACTTTCTAAATAAGTCTGAATGCAGAAGCAGCTTCTTTCACCGACATTACTTTCAGTCTCATACATGAGAACTGAAATTTGAACCTTATCAATCAGGTTTCCAACAACATAAAAAGGAATTTGTTCGTTTTCAAAAAGTCAAGGGAGAGGATAACATTAACTTGAATCCTACCTGCTGTACAGGGGGTTGCTGAGCCACCGGCAGTGGTTGAGGAGGGTTGCGCATGTTTGCGGTGTATTTGTAGTTGGCTGGACGACCTTGAGCTGAGACTGAGACTGTAGGAGCTCCCATTGGGCGGCCTTGGATATTGGCCGCTCCAACAGGTTGCTGTCCTACATACAGAAAGAAATACTGATTAATAACTTACAAAAATGAACTGTTGAAAGTGGATAATCCACCATTTCTACTTGCCATTCTACATTTAACAATCCACATTTAATGACAAACACATGACATCCCACAGTTAATACATCTAAAACATTAAAACATGCATCTTCAATCTCCCTCTCCCCTAGAAACAGAAACGATTCAAATACTATACAAACTTTGTTGAAGAATTAACAGTATGTGCTAATAAAGCAGCAGGAATTGTATAAACAGAATGCTTTGTCAGACAAAAAATACCAAAACCTTAACACTACATTGTGTTGATCCCTTCAAGTTTCCTTCAGTAGTTAAACGAAATTCTAAAGAATTTTAAGAAGAGTGAAAGCATTCTTTGTCACTGATTAGAATATAATATCCTTTTAAGACCTCAAAGTGGCATCGCCCACATTCTTTTCCTCATAAGGTCACAAATTTCCCCCAGGGCTATGAAATCAGTTTTTCATACTTTGCAAGGAAAACCAAGAATCTCAAATCAGGTATAGACACACACATCTCTGTTCCCAACTTCCCAGTTCCTTTGCATCAATATGTAGAAATAAGATTCTATGTCCATTTATGTGATTCCATCTGTTTTCTTCTTATGCGGAGATGGAGAGGGCAGTCTATCGGAACATCTTTTCTGTAAGAAGTTTCCTCTCACAAGCTTGTATGGTCATTCCCAGTTTTGAGTATACAGTTCTTTACTCCTAGTATAATATTGCTAAAATAGGCTTTCACTTTCTCTATTCTTCCAAGGTCATGAACAGTATCTCACGTATCATAACAATCCTACATGCAATTATGAAGTATATTGTTATGATAAATAGGGCCATGGTTGTTGCTATTGACGGTTTAGAATGTTGCTGCTATCAGATTGAAACCTTTCTGGTATAGAGAAGTTATACCACCAAGAAAAATACTTGTTGAGAACATACACACCTCATATGCTTAAAATATACATAATAATCAAAAAAACTTGTAACAAAATGTTCATAAATAAAATTTAAATTCTTTATGAAGCACACCGAGCATGACATGCCCTGTTTTCAATATTATTTCACATACCACACTAAATTTACGTATGATAATATTGCAAGATGTGGTGCCAAAGCCACAAACACATGGGCCAACTGCAAACAAACAACAGAAGTTCCAACTGTGTAAATAGCCAGAACCTTAAGTTATGTTGCCAGCTATAGCTGTCAAACCAGTCCCTTTTTGGTTTTACTTCTCTATTGTCTGAATGCTGTGAATTGTTTCCCTTTTGAATTTGCTTTGTCCAACTGCTGTTTCATTTATGATTTCACTTGACTGCCTGTTGCGTGCTCTCTTCTCAAGCCAAACTAACATGGAATGAAAAGCGTCCTTTCTTTTTCCAACCAAGTTGTAAAGATTCTAGTGAAGATTCTGATTATATTTTCCAATGCTACGCCTCTGAAGGAGTGAGTTCTCCATAATCCCTTCTCCTCTAGCCTGGAGTGCCCACAGTGTATCGATACAGTAGCAATTTTGTTGAAAGTGATCGCGATTGTCTGATGGTCTAATTATTAAAATATACATTTTGTTTAATTTCCACTGCAAATCTTCAATCAGAAACTTCCAATTTATTGCCACGATACTGATTGTAAAAAACGTGAAAGTGAAAAACTATTATTAGAAATCTAATTAAAAGTTTTAGAATTCAAAATTCTTCTTTTTTATTGCGAATTGTCTTTTTTATGCAAGGTTCACAGTCCTCCCCGCCCCACTGGTCCTCCATATCTTCTTTCAATTTAAGAAGAAATTCCAACAATACACTTCTAAATACATAAGTATTTTCTAAACACGTAACTTTGCAACAGGTCATAGCAACATTACCATCCTAGGAATACTGCATAGCAGGGGCAATTTTTCAGCCCTGCTCTGAAGTTGTTGTTCTGCGGTTCTCGGTAGAAATTTTATTCCTAAAGAAGTTGCTATTTGTCCTTTTTTGTTTCCCAATTATATTATGTGAGCATTTATTGCAGATATATCGAAGACATACTATAACATGACTTTGGTCAATCTGGCTTGATGCTCTAAGGCTTGAACAGAGTAATATTCAATTATTATATGCGGTTGTGCAAATTGCAATGAATAGTATCTGGTTTCATATCTACTCCACTTGCATTATCTATCACATCATAATGAAAAACAAAAAACCCAACAACAACCACCATCACTGTTTTTTGAGGTACACAGAACACCAGAGTTCCATCTTTCCACAGCTTCTTATCTCCACTACTGATGTTACCATTTTTGCACAATATCCATGGCATCTGAATTAGAGATGCGACATCACTGTCTCTTTCCAAACATAGACGTTTCTATAAAAATATCAAGTTTTAAACATAGCTGTATTTAAGCCAATATTTTTTAGTATCAATGTTTTGTCCATGAACAAAATGTGTTCAAAAATCACAATTTTGCAAAAGTTGAAATATGAATTAATAACTGTTGATACCATTGTCTACATGCTCTAACAAAAATGAACACAGTTTGTTCTACTTCATTGAGCAGACTACTATCTCTCCCCAGAGATGATCCAGAAACACTGGAATTTCCTTAGTGTTTCCTCGAATTTTGCACACGAAGTGGCATTTTTAACAGTTTTCAGTTAAATTACAATTATAAATTAATATGCACAGCAACTGACAAATTAAATTGCTGCACACAAATTAAATGTTAGAGATTACTAAACCAATTTCAAAATATCGATGGTTTTTGGTCAATGTTTCAAACATCAATTGGTCAAAACATCAATGTTTTAATTTTGAACATTGATGTTTTGTTCACATGTGATGTTGCATCACTAATCTGAATTAGTCAAATTCAATTTCTCTTTACGGAAAGGTATGGTAGTGTCTTGTGCACAAGCTCAATACACTGCTGAGTGTGCATGCAACACCGACAGTGGAATGTGGTGATGAAGTTTTAATAAGCCCAAGAGGAATCCTTCAGGAAAAGAATTTTGAAATCCGCTGTTCTCCAATTTTACTCTGTCTTGTTGAAACATCTTGTGTACACATTTGTCTGACCAGGACACGGCATCTCCCAGATAGCCAATTGCCAAATGACTTGGGCTGCAGAAGCCAGAGCAAACTGTTTTGTGTTCACTGTACATGTTACCTAGGTCTAACCTTTGTTTTATTTAATTTTTACTTCTTTGTTTCTTTAAGTGTTTGTATGAAATAGCTTCCGCTTTCTTGTGATTCTGGTCTTGCTGTGCATGTCTGCAAGTTTTTTGTTAGTTTCCTTAGTTAAAAATTTGTTTGAAGCAGTTTTCCCAGATGTAAATGGTCGTTGTGCTAACACTTCATTTCTTGTCCCATATTACTATGAAGTTCTATATTCTCTTCATCCTGCTTTCCTAATTATCTTTTCTGTTTGGTCATACTTCATTCACTTTCTCAGCCCTGGCTCTGTGTAGGGCCTGAAGAGATTTCTTTATTAAGTTAAAACATTTTTTCAATTAACCATGGTTGAAATTGCTTTGGTCTAATCAGGTCATTTTGTATAATACATTTGGTTTTGCTTCATTTATTTGTGCATTTGCAATTTTAGTTTTCTAGCATTATTTACTTTATCTTCCCCATCATAAAATTGTTATATTTTGTAACAAAAAATAAAAAAACTACAACCTTGTATTCCTAGTAGACTTAAGTACTCTTGAGGGAATTATTTAGTGACACGGAAAATCTAGTTAGTTTCCTTGTTTAAAAATATTGCTTCTTTTTGAAATATATACACAATATGAAATCCCTTCAAAATTATTTATAATTTCATCACAGCCAACATTCCAGTGTTTAGTAAAATAAAAATTTAAAAATGTAGAATTTGTTAATTTTCTGTAAAAATATTCCCTTCACATTTCTTTACTCGTGTTAAGTGGATGTACTAATCAATGAAATAATATTGGACCTTCGCAGTAAAAATTAACACAACAAATCTATTTGAATTTTCTCTTCAGCAACTTGGATAAGATTATCCATGATCAACGACAAACTCTGAAATATCATTTATATTTCAGCTGAGATGAATATTTGTGGCTTGCCTCTTAAAAGTAGCCATTTTTATACTGCAATAACAAGTACAAAGACATGCTTTTTGCTGGCATACTGACATACTTCATTTTGTATATGAATGTAAGGTTTGCAAATCCATAACCATTGATATCACATTCACTGGTCAGCAGGAATCATTACAGAGTGGCCACACATTTCCCAGACTTTTCCTGCTTTTCCAATGCATTGTTTTTAATTTTTCACTGATCAGATTTGTAGAGTATTGCACACAATTTATTTTTAAAAAATTTTAAAGTAAGCTTCATATTAATTTGCACATTCTCAGATTTCAGTGTGTTTAAATACTAATTTAAAAATTGTTTAAAGAAACTCGGTCACTATTTCTTGTTGGACTATTTTTTTTAAAGTAATAATATCTAGCTGTACTATCCCCTTCAACATTTTCTCAGACATCTTAATGATTCTTCTATAAATTCCCTGATTTTTCTGGGCTTTTCCAGAAAAATTAAATTCCCTCATTTTTCCCATTTTCCATAAATTGGTCACCCTGCACTAGTTGTTATGAAGTATTGACCAATTTCAGCATATTACTATGAATCATATATGCAGATTTTTACTAAACTACTCCAAATTTTTACTGGCCTCATCCAAACCTCTTCCTTATCAATGATTCACTGATTAACAGCATGGAAATGGCTGCTTTAAGAGAAAAGAGCACAAAAATAAAGTTTTCTTAACATTTTTCCTGACCTATTACTAATACTACAAATTGATTATTTTGCAATGACCCCATTAAGTCTCCATTTTAATCAGTTCCAATAATAAATTTAAAAAAGCTTCTTAATTCTTGTTTACATAATAATCATTAACACTTACCCCACAGAACATTTGAAGTCCACAATCATACCCTGTATTATCAATTACATGTATATATGCCTATAATAGTCCCCATTAGAAGACATTGTGGTAAGTGTACATTCCATTCATACAAAAAACTTTGACCACATTCTCTTCACATAGAACGGTTATTGAACTAACCAAATTGAATTCACAAAATTATTTTTAATAACCTTGTTTTTAGGGTACCCTTTAGTTAATGAAAATTGCTTGATAAATAATAGACAAAGAATGTTTGCGTGATAGAATTATCACAGTAGTCCTAAATTGACTGAAATATTACTGTCTCATAAGAATACTACAGAAGACTGTGTAGAATAAAGTTCACACACTAACCTGTAATTGGACGTGCAGAAAGAGCGTTGCGCATGGAGCTGGGTTGGGTGCCAGGGGGCCTTGGAGCGGCACGGAAAGGTCCCTGCATGTTCGTGAAAGCAGTGGCACCTCCCTGAGCATTGGGCCGTACTTGCGGTTGAGCAGTCCATCGTGGAGTAGCTCGAATCTGAGCCATCTGAGCTGGTCCATAGAACCTCTGGGGTTGCGGGAGTGTGGGTACAAAATAGCCTCCAGCACCGCCTGGTTGGAAAATTTGACCCATCTGTTGCATACGCATATTTGCCATGCGCTGCATGTACTGAGAAGCCAAATGTGCTTTGCGATCTTCTTTGCGCTGTGCTAAGGCAACATACAATGGCTTGGTGCCCACAATGCGGCCGTTCATTTCCGTTACAGCTTTTGTAGCTTCTTCAGGAGAAGAAAAGCAAACAAAACCAAAGCCTTTACTGCGACCTTCTTCCATCATTACCTAAATAAAATAAAGTTTAATGAAATTTATTAAATCTATAAATTTAAATACTACCTTCAAATTTTCTCACATGCCGAACACTCGTACCTTAGCACTAGTGATAGTTCCGAATGGTGAAAATTCCTTGCGAAGACGTTCATCATCAATGGTATCATCCAAATTCTTGACGTATAAATTAACACCCTGGTAGCGATTCAGGCGTTCTATTTTTAATTGTTCAAATTTTCGTTTCAGTTCTTGCTGTCTTTCTGCCTTCTTTTGAGCTCTTCCCACGTAAAGTGGCTGAAAATTATTAGTTTCAAACCTTACTTTTGTTGAACATTTACCAGTTAAAGTAGAAGTTTTAAATTGTGAAGAAACAAAGGGGATAAAAACAAATCAAAGGCTGGATTAAATCACTCAAGATCATTAACCTTCCAAGGAAACGTCATGCAAAACTATGGATTAAAATCAGGAACATGCACTAGGCCACAGAAATGACCTCAAGAACAGAAACATGAAATCTACGGATATATTTTTAATTATCACAATTAATACTCACTTTGCCATCAATCAACTCTTTTCCATTCAGATCATCAACAGCTCTTTCAGCATCTTCTGGCTCTTCGAATGCAACAAACCCAAATCCACGAGATTTCCCATCATCTTTGGCCATTACCTATTTACAAACCACACAAATGAAAGTATTAATCTCTCAATTATTACAACCAAAATTGTTGTATTAAAGAATATTTATAATTTTATTTCATCAATAACTAACCTTATGACTGGTGATGCGACCATATTTTTCGAACATCTTTTTCAGAGTATCATCATTGAAATCTTCACCGAAGTTCTTCACATAAACATTAGTGAAGAGCTTGGCCTTCTCGCCCAATTCCTTCTCGCGCTCCTTGCGTGGGACAAATTTTCCAACAAAGACTTTCTTGCCATTAAGCAACATACCGTTTACTTTTTCAATGGATTTTGTAGCAGCCTCTTCAGTCTCAAAATGGACAAATCCATAACCTTTTGAAACACCATTCTCATCTTGAGCCACCTATAAAATAAGCAATTTTGGGGGTTAATAGAGCACAATTTAAGTCACCAGATAATAACAGGTTTAAAAGCTTTTGTTGTACATGTCACCTCAACCTATGACAGTAGGAGAAATTACGTTAAGAAAATGAGCACTCCATTTCCACATACCTTGCAACTCAAGATATTGCCAAAAGCTGAGAAAGTGTCATACATTGCTTTATTATCAATACTCTTGTCAAGATTTTTTATGAATACATTGCCAACACCAGACTTGCGCAATGATGGATCTCGCTGAGACCACATGATTCGAATGGGCCGCCCCTTGATCATGTCAAAATTCATGGTGTCTAAAGCTCGTTCAGCTAGAAACAAGAGATCATAATTCAGATAATCTACTGTTCAATAACAAACTTGTCAATATAACCACTTCACAGTCATTCTCAACAAATATGAAAATTTATAAATCTTGAGAATAAATTAAACAATCTCAAAACAATATTAAATTAACAATTAAAATATATTTAGAATTACTGTTTAAGGAATTCTCATTCATATTTGGTGCAATAATCTTCAAAGAACATTAATATTGGTAATGCGTCCACGCCCTAGTACAACACACATAACCTCTCGTGAAAGAAAAACTTTGACTTACCATCAGCTGGTTGTTGGAAGTTGACGTATGCGTATCCTAAGGACCGGCGAGTAATCATATCCCTGCATACGCGGATAGAAAGCACAGGACCAGCAGTTGAAAATTTTTCAAACAGCATGGCCTCCGTCACGTCTTGGTGTAAGTCGCCAACATACAGCGAGGCCATAGGATAATTCGGACCGCCTGGATTCATTATTACGTTTGAATTACACTAATACAAGAACACAGAATCCACCGAAATGAAGAAACACTGCAGCTTCCCTCCTTTTCTTTGAAAATGGCAGCACAGATTCTTCGAAGATGCCCACGTTGTATGGTCACGATTACACACGCACACACTTGTCAACTTGTTTCTGGCTTTTTGAAACTTTTGCTATTTTTTTGGAGTTTTTCAAAATTTTATAATTTTTTTGGATTTTAAAAAGTTATTTCACGAAATAGAAGTGGGTTGTGTAACCTATTTTACAGGAGACACAACCTCACGTGAACAAACCCTACTCAGTATGAGAAAGAGGCGGAGAAAGTAGGTCGTCATCCGCTTAAATACTGTAAGTGCGATATTCATCCGCGAGATACTAAGCCAGAAAATAGTTTCCTACATAATTGATTTGTAATCAGCAGATGCACACCTAAAATGGATCCAAATAAAAATTAGAATAATAACTCTAAAATTTATTACTCTTCTGAAGAAAGAAAAGCGTTGTATTAGGAGCTTTTGTTGTGATGACGAGGGTCTTCAATTTTTTGCTTTAACAATCGAACAGCAGTTACCACTTGAATCAATAGCTATCCGTACTTGCTAGTACAGTTCGACATGTGTAACTTTGAGTGATGTATTTACTGGCACATATTAGTTCATTATTAATTTTAAAATTAAGTGTGCTATTCTACATATTCATTTCTCTCTTTTTATAGAAATGCATTTTTGAATGATATGCGTCATTTTGAATTTTAGATTTTCTCTCGACATGGCGCATGATTTTATTGTGGTTATGTGTATGTGGGTGTAATGCATATGAGGTGTGTGGTTGTATTTTTATAATAATCGTAAGAAATTGGTACATCACATGTCGTAACCAATAGCTTGATACTCAGTGTAAGTGTAAAAGGTTGACTGTAGTGAAGTCACAAACACGTGATGGAATAGGAAAAGCATGCCATGATCTGTGAGAACAGCGGTGAAATCAAGGGTTCAAAACTTGTCAGTGCAAGTTCATATAAATGTCAACACTATGTTCAGTTCAGTCAGTTGCCTTAACCTCATCACGATTTCAACAGAAAGGTTGGTTGAATATAGATCTGGGATAAGTGGATTTTAAATGCATTCACTAGTGAGATAACACTAAACAACACACACAAAATTACTTACCATTTTCTATACAGTTTAGTGCCATCCTTTCAGTTTCAGTTTTTTTTCGCTTAAAATTTATGTGTACTAGAATATTTCAATAATACGCGCTTTCATATTTCGACCCAACAATACACTGTGTAGGATTCGTTTGTTTATTTTTCCTATTCGTTGCCAAACAAAGTGTAATCAAATATTTTCATTCTATTGACACACTACCGCATATTAGAAGAGCTGCCTGCCCGAACGCAACGAAACTTCCAAAAATGTTTTGTTTACCTCTATCTTTAACTTTTTTTTTAATGTTCACGAGGTCTCTAATTATTCGTGTAGGTAACTTGCACAACATGATAAGTTTACATTTAATTTAGTAAATTAGAGATATGGCTGATAGAGAGTAGATAGCCATTTATGGACAGGAAAATGTTTCAGAAAAATCGGGAATAGTCTCACGTAAACCCGTAAAATGCGTGCGTTCCTTCACACTTTAAATAAACGGTGAAATAATTTATTGGTAAGCAAAAATAAAAAAATACTATAATATTGTAGAGCCTCTCAGAAGTAAATCTCCCACTGGTCGGAAATGTCAAGGTGTTTCGCTCACTTGCCTTTTCAAGGCCGGGTGGCGCTTTTCGACATCAGACGCAGCGTGGCCGGAACTGTTAACTGCTATTCAAGGTGGTTACAAAAGGCAACATTCATTTTGTCTTTGAACGGTGGATGCTGAAACTATTAAGTGGCTTTCCTCCAAAAAATAGAAGTTTAAACATAATTTGAACACTACATAAACATTTTAACTTAATCACGATATCTGTAGGAAAACAAGAATAGGTTAACATTCGAAATTATTTAATTAATTAATCAGTTATTTGTAATTTATTAACTATTGTTCGGAAAGAAATTCACAATTGTTCAATTTTTTCGCTATTTTTGCTGGATATTTTTACCTTTTAGAAGTCAAGCAACCAAATATAAGTAACCTGAGGAGATATTAATTTGTGCATGTGAGTAGGTATACAACTAATATTGTCTGTTTTCGAAACTACAAACACATACTATTCTAATTTCCTAAATGGCTTGGAATTTTCCACCAACCCAAACAACCAGAGATAAGATGTTGAAACCTCTCAAGTGTGGTCGGGACGCACGCACAGCTGTTACACCCTGACCTGCACCGCGCCTCTCCTAGTCTCGCTTGGGGTATAACGCTCATTGTTCAGAGGGGGATGGATTTCACAAATAGCTTTTGAGGGATGGATGGGGGAGGGACGGCCACTCGTGAACAAACGAGTCCCGTCTACAACCGTCCCAAGTCGCTGCACTAGCCCAGTGGTTCCAAACCGGATTGTCGTGAACTGTTATGATTTAAAAATCATCTTATACCCACTGTGCAGATTTTAATGACCCAAAGATATTTTAAAATTATGTACAAAATTCCTCCTTCGCGAACAATTGTATTTGTAATTTACAAGAATTTAAGATATCAGCGTAGTAAAAGAAAAGTTATTACCATATACTAGTAATAAGTTAATATTTTACTACAGCGATTCAGTTATCGCTGATATCGATTTTCTGGTTCTTGAGAGACAAAGCAAGTCCGAGAATTGCGACATTACTTCAAGAGATGTGCAATTAAAACAAAAAAAAAATTTCTTTAAACTCTTTCTTTTGTGCGGCTTCTTGTTCTTGGTACCGAACGCTTCCTGAAACAAATCCACGCTGCTCGGTTGATTTAAGGAAATAACAGTTTCGTTTTCTTGTTTTTTTCTTATAAAGATAAATATTTAATGCATTCTCAGCCGAAGCTAACACATCTAGTGTGTTTACAGATCACATTCAAAATAGAAATGCGAGCTGCTTGAAAAAAGCGTTTGCAGAATATTAACCAAAAGTTAATTTGACTCGATGAGTAATGTCTGCGGATCTGTGGAGCATGTTCACATGAAATATGCAAGTGAATGTTTCTTGATTTTCATCTGCCTTTTCGTATAGTGCCGGCGCTAGGCATGGGCAGACCGGGCGATCTCCCGGAACGCCGCAAGTCAAGGGGTACGATGACGAGAAAGAAAAAAAAACAAACAAAAAAAAACGAGAAAATCGTTATCGTAATTGTATAAGTCGCGGTACAGAAGTCTGGGGTTTCATAAAATTTTCAATTAACTTTTTACCTTAAATAGTTAATAATAGTAATTAAATAATAAGACTCTATGAAATGAATCAAATGACGCTAACATTAAAATATGTTCTACTGAAATTCATATTTATTATTTTGTGTATTTAAAGTGATTTTATTAAATACTATCTAAACACAAACTTGGTGTTTTAAGCTCACTTTGGAAATTGTATAATTTTATTACTTAATACTTTAATAAACTATTATTTAAAATATATCTGCAAAAAGATTTCCCGGCTTAAACTTATTTTTTTGTTAATATAAATAAAAATATAGTTTCTTGATACAACTTTCACTTTTTTCCGGAGTGTGTGTGTGGCTCACGTTTCAGCATTGTCCAGGGCCCAAAACTGTCTAGCTCCGGCAGTTTTCATATTTCCTTTCCAAAATTCCCTCTCGGAATTTCCTGAGTAAGAGATCAAGAAGCATGCATTCAACTGTTTTCATATTTTCCTCGTAATCACAATCCCTCAATCCAGGTAAGTTATGCAGCGTATCGAGCTCTGTGTCGAAAGCAATAACGTAGTATCAATAAAAAACACAATTTTTATTGTGATATAATTCTTAGGAATATCAACCAACCATAGGGCTCTGGAGTGCGTTAAATGGTGATCGGGTTAGCCGAGGTAGCTATAACCTTACCCGTTTCTGTTTGACGAACAATTCTGGTGTCTTATAGTGCGATTTTTATAACTTTACCCCTCAAGTCCGTAAGGCCACGATGGAATATCACAAGGCATTTCGCGTCCTTCTCGGTCCTGCCGCTAGAAAGTCGCATGATCGCAAGCACTGCTTGCTACGGTCACGATCATACAATATCTAGCTGCACGACTGAGAAAGACGCGAAATACCGTGACATATTCCACCGTGAAGACTGGTCTTGAGGGGCAAAGTTATAAAAATCGCAGTATATTCTTGTATTTATTCAGAGCTGCGACTGACGTAAATCGGTTGTTACGGTGTCATTCAATCGGAAGGTTGAACATCATCGTAGTGACGTTAAGGTCTTGATCTGGATGGCACCGTAACAGCTGATGAACTGTCAGAGGCAGCTGTGAATAAATCGCAGTATAGCGGAAGTGGGCATATGCAGCGCCGCGTTTAGGGGTCTATAGTCCGATTAAAATGAGTTGGTGATCGACAGTTGTGCTTCTGAAGCTATTGGTTCATACAATATGAGTGAATGATTTGGTTACTTATCTTGAACACACTTGAAATAAGTATTTATTTCAAGTGTTTATTTTCGTGACCCGGGAGCACGTGCTCAGTGGTACGCAAACTGTCAACGTCGCTCCCTTCCATTCGCTAACTTATTTTAATAGTAATAATAATAATAATAATAATAATAATAATAACAATAATAGCTGAACAGCGCACTAACGTGCATTGAATATACAGTCATTGATTTCACACTTTTTTCTTGTTTTTAATATATAAACTTATATTTCAATTTCTCTTCATTGATTTCACACTTGATATGACGTTTTACTATGTACACTTTTATTTTTCACTTCTCACAGTTTTTCTTCACTTTTCCGGTCATTTGGCGGCTGCATACTCTGTGACTGATTGTACTCTTTTCGAGCACTGCTTCACGTGGTATTGGGAACAATGTAGGTCACAGAGTTTGCATCTGCATTGCTCATTGGGTTCAACTTATTTTAAGCGGACTATAGAAGCAACTACAATACCGGCAGAGTATTAAGGGACTGACAGTTCTCTCACCACGTGCTGTGGTGCGTCATGTGACCTGCTCTGAAGCAATCAGCTTGCGAGGATGTGTTTACTTTCTCACAGACAGGGGTTCAGCTTTGCCGCTCATCAGACTCGCACGCCGTCGCGGAGGCGATAAAGTTGGGCTGTGGCGAAGGTGATGAATAGACATTGAATGTTTAGGAAAATGTTTATTTTAAATACTTAAAGGCAATTAATATATGTGCACGAATAATGGAAAATTAAAAATTCTGGCGAATTTTTATTTTGCCTTTTTTGGTCTTTTATGACGTAAATCCCTTTTTAGACCTATTTTATTATTACACTGGAAAACGCACATACGTGCAATCTCTTGATTACATGGATTAATACAATAAAAACATAAATATCACCGTAAAAGACATAACCAAGTCGCAATATTGTAGTTCATCCGTGCATAATGGTTGATTGATATGCTTCTTTCTTTACACTGCAGGATATGGTATCGATCCCAGGGGTTACCGCAGAGTTCGCACACGCAGGTTTCATCTGGATCGTGGAAAGACTTCCGTTTACACACCAGATGGTGAAAAACATGCCCTGCGGACCTCGTAACCACGTGACGCATCTCGTAGTTTGCCGACATCCAATTTCTGTTGCGCATTGCTTCAGGCGTATGAAACTCTGGCTACATTTCTTCTCTTTTCTTGTGTAGGCTTTGTAGGAATAGTTTCGTTGCCTTAGTTTTTTTAGACCTATGCCTTACCTTTGCTGGCTTACTGACACGCTGCCTTACCTTTTTTTAGACCTATTGTGCCTTTTTAATATTTTTTACACATGCGCGCGCACACGCGCGCACACACACGCGCACACACGCACACACACGCACACACGCGCGCACACACGCACGCACACGCACGCACGCGCACACACCCGCACACCAAAAAAAGGGCAAGCGATGGGCTCTGGGCACTTGGTTGAGCGGTGGACGCTTAGGTGAACGCTGAGCACAGATTTGCGATGTAATCAAAGCTCTTGTGTGTCAGAGGCAAGGCGATGATCCCGACTTCCAACATAGATATTTTTCCACGCCAGATGTTCTGGGAAGAACGCAGTGTAGGCCGATCTCTGTGGGACCTATATCTCTGCCAGGCGTGAGGTGCATGCTTCTTCATTCTGCCGGCTTGTTATATTGTTTTTTGATATTTGTTAATTTTAGGTTCAACTGCGGTGAAATATATTAGTGCTTTTTTCCTCCAATTTTAAGTTTTTATTGCTTTTGGTGCCTATTTAAAAACATTTTAATGCCCTTTTAGGCGCCTAAAACGTAAGATTTTAGGGCTTTAACATCCTATGTCTAGTTATGAACACGATGTTAAGACGGGTCATAGCCTGTCAGTAAGTGTTAATGTTTTGAGATTTAATGTAACTGTTAGAGGTTTGCATTCTCCGCGATTTTTACCGACCAGCGCTCGCTCGCCTCTCTTCTCTCGAGACCACGCGCTCGACTGTCCTTCGCAGCCGGTTGCGGACTCCCGGGAGCCGGCGGCCGACCGAGACTCGGCCGGTCTGGACAATCGGCCGAGACTCGACAACCAGCGGACCCCGTTCAGGCGAACTGCGCCACGTAACAATCGGCCGACACGTCGGAGTAAATATCTAATGCCAAGTTTCAGGAAAAGGAAGGAGTATTGAATGGCTTTTCAAATAAATGAACAATTATTTCGTTTTTACAAAATTTAAAATATAGACGAATTTTAATATTAATTTTCAAATAATAAATTTTAATATAAAAAAAGAATAAAAAGCTTTAAAAATCGACTCCCCGGACGTACTGGAGAACCTCAAGTGGATCTATTTCAGTTCTACCTGTGACTTCAAAGAAAAGGCATTCAAAAGTTCTAGAGATAAATTCCGTTCTTTGTAATGACTAGGCATCGGATGTTTCGGAAATTGCCTATTTTATTCTAACGAACATAAAATCATTAATTTTCCTTCATTTTATATGGTGTAAATACAAATGCTCTGCTAAATTTAGATGCAAGTGCAATGAAATATATTAGTACCTTTCCCTTCCACTTTTGTATTTTTGTTTTCTTTTTCCAAATATTTTTGTTGTTGGTGTTGTTGTTGTAATTTTCAGTCATCTGAGACGCAGGTCTTAGTTTCTTAACCCGGCAGTAGGCGCGCAGGGTGCCTCAGTCACCCCGGCATTGTTTTGAGCTCATTGTACTTTTAGTTTTATTTATAACCTTGCGAGCTTCTCAATACCTTTCGAAGAAAGCTTTGTGCACATATCTCGACCCTTCTCTTTCAACTGCTTCCTGTCCTTTCCTGGAAATTTCGTCGCAAAGGCGATGGCGCGCTGCGTGGGAGCCACCGAGTCACCTCGCACAACCTTTGTTATCGCTTCCTGCCACGCTGAGCAATAGTTCACCCAAAGGAAGGGGGTCTCGTGGAGCTTCAATACTACTCCACAGAAGCCAATGATTCACAATTTCAGCTTTTACGATTTTTTAATTACAATTAATCGCTTATCTTGTATTGAAACGTAAAATAATGGAGTAATTGAAAAGCATTGTACTCGTACATATAAAACTTTATATGCATCATTTCGTGAATACATACTTTTGCCGAATTTAAAATAATGTTAAACGTGTGTATATAATAGTAAATAATGTATTTTGAATTATTAAGTTGAATAGGCTGATGTGCCGTGACCGCTGTTGTTTGGCCGCCGACTGAGTCGACATATACAGAGGCCATGGCGGCTTACATCAACTATTTCACAATAAATTACTACGCCCAATGACGACAAGACGTTTTGACGCAAGGAAAATAGTACCCACCTCATTTTTGTTTAGCATTTGCTTTTTTCTTATATACTCGTGAAATTATGACCAAATATTCATTGTATTTAATAAATATGCCTTACATTCGTGTTTGTAAGAAATTTAAATGACATTACAATTGGTACGCAACGAATTATCATCCCTTAAGCACTATAAATGTAGAAAAAAATAAAAATTTATTTTCAGAGTTTTTGTTTGCCTTAATTCTTTCAAAAAATGTATTGTTTGTCTCTATAAAATTATTTCCAGTCAATCGATAAATTGTTACTTTTCAACAAATTAATTGTTTAATTGAAATTGTATTTTCTTTCTATTACAATGAATTGAAAGAGTTGCGATCACTACATGCGGCGACTTTATATCCCGTACATGCATTGAGGGGGCGAAGCTACCGTGCAGTCAGGCGCTTGGCCGAGCGACCGAGCGCTCGAGCGCTCGGTCGCTCGGCGGCTCCCGAGTCTCGGCGGGAGCCGCAAGGCGGCCGGTCGAAATGTCCGTTAAGCAGCTATCTCTTCCCCCCCAAGCAAGGTCCCCGTCCCAATTTTTGGCGAAATTGGCGAAAATGTCGAAATTGGCGAAAAAGCTTTGGGAAATAGCGTTGAGCATAGGAAAAAGCGTTGCCTCAATAATCTAACCCTTGTTTTCTCCAAACTAAGATTTTTGACTTAAAAACATTTACCCCGTGACCACAGAAAAATTGACTTAGCGGAACACCACCCAATAGGAGGAAATGCGTCAAAACATGTGCGGCTTTGGGCAGGTTTTCAAATTACAACTAAATATAAAAAAACTACCACATTGACATTGACAGTGAGTTTGATTTTTAGTTTTTTTTTACTTTATACATGATTTTTCATTACTTATTTGTTAATTCGTTCAAATTTACTTTGAGAGTTGGGTAATGTTAGACCTCTAGTATAGGGTATGTTCTAAAAGGTCATAGCATCTTTGTCGTGCACAACGATGTATTACATTGGCAGTTCTTGCAGTTAATTTTAGAACACGCCATTTAAAATTAGTCATCTTTTGAAAGTAGGGTGTCACTGCCAGCATTTTGTTGCACTTGTTTCAAGCCAATAAAACGCATGTTTGAGCGCTTTACCTAGCAGATGTGTTTGCGAACACTAGAACTGGAACCAGAAACACAGGACTTGGAAGAGGCTTGCGACGAAAATCTTGTGGAAGTTGTTAGGTTACTTGCGGATTTCAAAAAGGAAAAAAAAAATAAAACTAATCAAGAATTTCATAGGGTCACTACCTCAAAACAACAACCTTCAAATACATATGCAAATTCAAACGTCCCGCTTGGAAAGTTGAATTTTTCTTACTGGGCGAGTTCACAGCCGTCTAACGGCGGATGTTTGTTCGAAGCATCTGACAACCCTGGGTCTAAGGTGGGAGCGCTGTAGCTTTCTCGGCTCGCAGGGTCACAAATTCGAATCCTGCTTCGGCATGGACGTTTTGTGTTTGTTTTCGTTTATTTGCCCACAACTCTGTGCACTGCTGACTAACAATCTTAGCAGAAGAATGTCATTGGCTTGAAACAGCCACCTGGAAACAGTGTTGCTAGACGTACCAAGATCCTGGTATTTTTACCAGGGTTTTAATGAAAACACTAAGTACCAGGATGAAGTCTTCCTGATACGTTTAAATACCAGGATTTTAAGTCTACGGTAATTGACAATGTACGATGTAAGATTCGTGTAATATTTTTTATTCAATACTTTAAAACTAACCAATAATACAAATAACTATGATATTGTTGACAAAAATACCGTAAAAACATTAAGGATGACATAGAGTAGTCTTTTTCTAGCACATGCTATAGTAATGATAATAGTATTGATAATATCAGCAATTGACTTCATCGAAAGACATCATCACTGCCCTTGAAAGGGATGAAATTTACAGGCATGTAAACCCAACCAATTAAAGCCAAATATACGTAAGGCTTCCCTTAACTGCCTCAATCATGTGTCATTCATCAACGGATATGCAATACCGGTACTTTTCCATTAGGAATTATTGGTCTACAACTGATTTGGAGACCCTGGAAAGGATCATCAGTAAGCAGCAGATTTCTAGGCATGAAAAACTGTAGGCTGGCAAAATAGGCATTTAAAAGACTAAAATAGGCATTTAAAAAATTTAAAAAGGCACAATACATTTTTCTTACCCTGATTTATATACTACTCGTTTAGGAAGTTTCTGAAGTACACATAATGTAGTTACCTTCATGATATGTTTGCTTTCATTGTTCTGACAAATCCTTGTAGAAATTCTTTCTTTCATTGTTGGGGAATTCGGGCAAAAAAGTCTGAATCGCAGTACCTACCTTTTTGCTTTTCATTAAATACAAGCCGATACTCTAATGCCGCACAGTATGATTTTTTTCTCACATCTAACTTAAATCTATTTGAAAATATTGTATGATTTGTTTTAATTAACATGCATAATACAAATGTAACTAGTGGAGTTACAACATCACATACTTTCTCGCATTACATCTAAAAATATTTCAAAATTTGCAATATTCGAAAAATCGGAATTGAACTAAAACGAGACCAGTGCCATTCTTTTAAGAGTCCTTTTCTCTAAGCGTGGGAAAGTTGAAGCAAAAGTTGGTGGTCACTTTTGAGAATCTTTTAATAATTTACATTCATTTCAAGCTGAAATTCTGCTAAATACACTCGCTTAAAAACTGAATCGCTTTTTCAAAGATCTGATTTTTTAGAACAGATTTATTTAAGACAAAACTCTCTGTATTCAATATTGTACTCTTGCAATGTTGACTTTTTGCAATTTTCGAAAATACAGATTTCGCATAAAATGGAACCGGCACAAATTTTTATACCATCCTTTAATGCATAAGACGATAAAATTTTAAGAACAAATTTGGGTACGAAATTGTAAGAATTGGGTAAGAAAGAAATTTTTTGAGTAAGAAATTGTTTAAAAATTCGAAGTAAAAATAACTTGACTACCACCAATGATTTTGCACTGTTTCTTAATAAGAAATATCCAAACTGTGGTGGCAGTAAAACGGAACATAGCTTTATCGATTGTTTCATTTCTCTGTATAATGCAGGATAAAAAGGAAAAAAAGTACAATTTTTTAAAATTTTTGAGGAAGGATAACTGCTTTTGGATCAATAAATACGAGAAAATGCAATATTTAGGTATTTAAACGCAAATAGGCATTTATTAGTGAAACAGACATTTATAGGCACTATACAATTCGCGTATATATTCCTAATGTCTCAAAAAGTGTAAGTTTCCTAAAAATATTGCGTTTTCCATTGAAGGATAAAAATAGGCAAGTAGGCAAAAACCCGCAGCTTAATCATCAGAGACCAACTGACTCGCTTTAAGAAGTACCATCAACCCAGGAGCTCTGTCACACTTCCAAGGAAAATAAGACTGAGTTATTTTGAAGGTAGTAAATTCCATGAAAAATTGATGCACCATTACAATTGCAAGTACAAGTAATCCACAGAAACAAACAAGTGCGACCAGAGCGCAAGTTCAGTGGGTCGTCAGCGAAAAAAAGGTCCGATAAGCACTGCACCAGCTTCAACCGGTCAGACAGTTCCACTGTATCTAAGGATGGCAAAAACACATCTATGTTTTTAAATCATCGATATTTTCGACCAGAAACATCGATAAAATAACTTCGAGGTTTTCGTCACATTGACATATTTTTCCATAAGCATCGATGTTTTAAAACATAATATCTCATGATATCAAAAATATTTCAAGAAAATATTTTTTTGTGAATTGCTCAAAACCAAGAGCCACTGACATCTATCACTGTAGTAGATGCCCAGACGAAGAGATTTCTTTATGGTTACTTTTGGGGGTCTGTCCAGGATGTCTCACTTTATTATAATTTTAACAAAATATCTATTATGTTTCGTGAGTAAGGTCCCTATAAAGGGGCATATATAAAGACTCCTTCACATTCGATAAAGATTATTTTTAACCTTTTATTTATACGTGCCCCTTTAAGTACAATAATTAAAATGGATATAGGATGGAAAAATACCACCAGTTTTATCATGTGGAAAACATCGATGTTTTTTGTCGAGATTTTCATCGACATTGAAAATCTTTTGGTGATGTGAATGATCTTGGTTGTCCGGGTGACGCCGCGTCGAAGATTGTGTTGCCGACGTTTCAACGTGGTTGTCGACATCTTGCCCTGTTCGTCCTCAGAGCTGATCTGCGAAGAAGACCACGACACCAGGTCTGCGAGGAAAACCACAACAAGATTGTCGAAACGTCGGCAACACAGTCTTCGACGCGGCGCCACCCGGGCAGTCAAGATCATTCACATGACTCTGGCCCCGGAAGCTTACGACTTCTTTTGGTGATGTATCGATATATCGATGAATCGATGTTTACGAAAAATTTGCCATCATTAACTTTATCAAACCATCTTCCCCGCTCCAAGCCACCGCAAGTTTGACCGCAACCGTAATGTTCAGGCCTAGTTCGTCCAGGTCCGAGTTCGTCCCCTTCCACATGCCCTACAATCATCTGCTCTTCATTGTTTGGAGGATAAGAGCGGCCGAGAGAACGAAAATATGTTTCATCTTAGTACATACTAGTACTACATAATACTAGTAGTACATAGTAGTACTACGATGTATGCCCTATTTTTTACTTTCTCGCCTTACGAATACTTCGTAAGAAGAGAAAGTTATGAAATCGTGCGCCGGAAAACGGCTAATTTTCGCCAGAAAATCTCTTATAGCTGGAGACTGGTGAGGAAAAATTCGATAAAACCTGTTGCTAAATTTAGGGGAAAAAATCCTCTACCTCGTGGTGTATTCAAAATCCTTGTTTTGTTGCTTCTTAATACTGTAAAATCGACTGACGGCAAAACGTCCGTCCGTCTGTGGTCAACGCTAGCGCCTAAACCGTTCAGCCGATTTTCTTCAAAATTGATATTCCACAATCGTTTTTATTAGTGTCAAGGCTCTTGGAATTTGAAACAGATATTTTAATTTTTGGGGGTACTTTACATGAAGTCCGTCGGAGATTTTCAAAGTTAAAAGACAATGGCTCCAAATTTTTTAATTAAATGTTGTTGTTGAATAATGCGAAGAAAGTTTAAGGGAATGATGTACGTATCATTTTCGTTGACATCCCCATTTTTTTCGAAAATTGCAAAAAACTATTTTAAAACTGCAAAATTGAAGATAGAGATTTTTGCCTCGGACAAAGTCGCTTATACAACATTATCACTTTAAATGAGGTCATGTACCATTTTTTGGAAAAAAACGAGTAGTTTTTGCGTAAATTGGGCTTCAAATTTACAAAAAAAATGTTCTCAAAAACCGCTCCAAATTTTTTCTTTAAAATTTCTTCACTTATGTAATGAGAGACGATAAAAATATGGTCTTAGTCCTACTTCTGGGAAATACTTGGTTTTTTGAAATTTGCAAAAAACATTTTTAAAACTACAAAATTGTTGGTAGCGATTTTTACCTCAGACAAAGTCTCTTGTACAAAACTATCTCTTTAAAAAAGGCTATGTAGAATTTTCTGAAAGAACGAGTCGTTTTTGCGTAATCTTTGCTTCAAATTTACAACAAAAATCTCAAAAACCGCTCCAACTTTTTTCTTTAAATTTTCTCCACGTGTGTAATAAGGGACGGTAAATAAATAAATAAACTAGTGGTGCTACAGAATGGCACAGACTTTCTAGTATGTACCATCGTATTAATTGTTTCTTTATCATGCATTTACCATTTTATAGCTCTGTTCGAATCATTTTATGGCTCTGTTCGACCCATACGGTGCTAGTATGGCGTAGTAGTATGAAAGCCAGTTCGTTAACTTTGAGGATCGGATTTCGGGTCTCGGAACGGAAAATGCTGGTAGAAAACACTTTTGCTGGCTTATGAAGTAGTGGAATAGCCTTTACGACCATATAGAAGCAGTGCGTTGTAAGCACCACTAGATAATAGTTTTTGTTGTAGAAGTTTTGGCTTCTTCCATCGATTGTCTGTGCAGCGTAATACTCGAAAAATTCGATAGAGCTTACAGTTGTCCCCTGGTTAGTAGCCGTTAAAATATGACTTATTTAGTTAAATCCCTTGAAATGAAACTATTCACTTGCTTACTTCTAGAGACTGTTTCTGTATGAGTTATTATGTATTGCATCCGCATCCTTCATACGATTGACACCTGTTTGCTCCCTGGTTTCAATTGTAGACTAAACATTTAATTTTGCACTGAGACTTGAGATTTCCATGGGAATGCCACGGTGTACTATCACGGATGTGTGTTAAATGTTTTCTACACGTAAAGTAGTCTACATGACTTTTTACATACATACTACGTAGGTAATTTAATCTGTGTAGACTATTCTATATTTCAAATCTACTATAATCGGGAATACACTAGAGATGAATTTCACTACTCACGCAGACATGTCAGCTGTCCCTTCTAACGACGAACTCATCTCAACAACCTTTTGTGTCAGTAGTAACTCGTTCTCCGAACAACTTATCATCACTCTTCAACACGTATTTCCTTTGCGTGGGAGGTAGTAGGGTAACAGGTACTTGAGCTAGTTAACAATAATATCAATATATTTCTTTTTATATTTTTAATTGATGTTTACGTGAAACACGAGATCTTTGTTTTTTTACGCAATTTTGTTTTATCTTTATCAATTTTGTATATATCTCGGTGCGATAAAGTATTACGCAGACCCCTGATCACATTTCACAAGGCGAGAACCTCAAGACGTCACAGACGCAAAAAAGATGTTACCTTTGCCTACGTAGATTACGCCGAGTACGTTGCCTCCACATTGATTACGTATAGACCAGGGCTGCCCAACTTAAAAGGGCTTATGGGCCGCGTGTCAAATTCTAGTTAAGTCGCGAGCCACACCTTAATTTAAAATGGTTTTTACCCTAATTAATTATTGTGAGATTATACTGAAATAAATATGTATTAGATACGACTTTCATTCAAGGTACTTAATGATTAATGTACTTACAACGAGAAAATTAATAAATCATTGAATAAAAATAAGATGAATTGTGCAATTGTATTGTTTTTGGTTGGAATAATAAAATGCTTGAACGAAGTCGGACTGCACAAAAAGATCCGGTGGACCGCCAGTTGGAAGGCCCTGGTATAGACGAAGACTATGGCGTAGACCCATGCCACTGACCGGGCCCTCCTAGGCGTTGGATGTTCTCTATTTATCCGTTCACTACACATTCATTATACTTTACTTATACCCCGCTATACACTTTATACCCCGCTATACACCTAAAACCATGCGATCATTGTCACCTTGCTTACTACATAAGAATATAAAATCGGTGGGTCATGGTTTATGTAACTACAAATTAAAAGTGAAATTCAGAACGTCCTGAAATTCTCGATTCAAAAACAATACCACAGATCAGTGGCGTAGCTTCAGTTGGTGTCACTTGGGGCAAAGCTACTTGTGTCACTCCCTCCATAAATTAAGTATAAAAATATTTATTGCTGCATAATTGTACATTAGTTTATTAAAAATACAAACATTATATATATATATATATATTGTATATAATAGTTATTTAAATATTAAAAATTCTACGTAATTAAGAATAATTGCAATATAATTTTTAAATAAGTTATGTTTCATTTTAAAATATTTATCATGAAATGTATGTTATTTATAAAACCTCTTTACGAGATTTTAGGGCAACAAACTTATTTATAACTTCATTAAAATCTATAGTTAATATCTAATATCTAATCTATAGTTAATATTTTAATTGGTATCACCCCTAGAATGGTGTCACCCGGGGCGCGCCGCCCCCCTGCCCCCCCCCTAGCTACGCCACTGCCATAGATTCCATGTTGGATTTCATAAAGAATGGCAAAATCTGTTTTTTCGAAAGAAAAAAAATGTTCTTGAGAAAATTGGGGTCAAATGTCACTTTCGGGCGCGCAGTTCAAGCCGGCTGCTGTTCCACCGAAGGCACTGCTATGGCCGCAACCGCGCTGGGCGATGTGTTGAGTCTGTGTAGAAAACATCGGAAGTCACACATTAATGTACTCCTATGGACACAGACGTTTATGTGTACTATTCGATCGGTCTCTTTAATCTTCGTAAAATAGAGTTATGTTGAAAATATTAACCACGATATGAAGTGAGTGAATGAATACCGAACACCCTAACACAAAGAAATGAACAAAACTCCTGCCTGGAATGCACGAATTATTAATTTTAGAAAATCTTAAGTGTGAACTATAGTGTTATGTGCTTTTGGAAGCCACAATATTCTGAAAAACATGCCGTGGGCTGCAGACATCCAATGAGCGAACGGGCAATGCAAGGAGCATACAAGGGCAATACAAGGCGTCCGAGATTATGTAGGGATGCGAGACATCGATGTTCATGTTCTGAAAACATAGATTTTTTATGAAATCATTGGTAGATTTAACATCGTTTTTCTGAAGCACATGTTCTTTTTAACATCGATGTTTTGTGTTCGATGTTTTTATGTGGTTGATATTTTATTTTTTAATGAGAAAATTACCATCGTAATAAAAACCTATCATGATTTTCTGATATTCATATTTTTTAACAGTTTTTAGTCCAATGCAATCTACTGTGAAAATAATCAAAATCGAGTTTTCATTTTTGATTAATGAAGTCTATATAATTTTTGAATTTTCCAATCAGATGATAAAAGTTTTGTAAAAATGTTCTGGTCATATATTTCACTGTGTTTTGTCAATTACATCTAAAAAAAAAGTAAAACGAAAGTAAATTACCTTCACGTGAATATTAATGGTTATGAATACATTTTTAAAAAATCGATGTTTAAAAACATCGATTGTTTTGAGGCGATTTTTTTAAAATTAACATTGAATTTTGTACATTCATA
Organism: Acheta domesticus; assembly: GCA_031308135.1. Lineage (NCBI taxonomy): Eukaryota > Metazoa > Arthropoda > Insecta > Orthoptera > Gryllidae > Acheta > Acheta domesticus. Next base: position 172,159,459 of record JAHLJT010009436.1, on the reverse strand, counting down.
ATTTGTTGGCGATGCTGCATCCACAGCCGGGATGGACTGGTAGACAAACGGGCGGAGCGGGAGAGAGAGCTCAGGGCATCAATTGATGACACTGCAGTTTCTCTGTCCGGGAAGTCCTAGGTACGAGACCCAACGGTTGCAGGATTGTCGACACTAGTTACATAGCTAGGTCGAATTCAGACACTGATTGGAGGAGAATTTTAGCGGCTAGCTGTTCTGATCGGTAGTTTTCTGTGGTTTCTCCGATCAGTACCAGGCGAATATATTGTCTAGGCTATCCGGAACAATTCCGGGACGGGTCTTATTTCGTGGTGGATGACGTTTCGGCCAACATGTTGCAGCCTTCCGCAGTACGCTCTGAGGAAGGCCACAACATATTGGCCGAAATGTCAGCCACCACGACAGAGACGCGGCTTGTCCCGGATAGCCTAGACCCGACCTGCACAGCATTTTGCACTTTCACTGACCTCAGGAGCTGCGTGCGGGCAACTCGGGTGCAAATGAGAAAATTGATGAAGGGTGGGGATGAGACCCAATCTAGGAGTGGGGACCACCAATCAGAATGCGCAATTCGAATGATAGCGCGTAAATTTAAAGAGCAATCGGCAAGAACATGACAGTCATATACAGTTCAAGTAATACTGTCTTTTGTATTATATTGCAAATGTTTGTTCTCGGTATATGATAGGGCGAAATATGAAACTACAACGAATTATACATATTAGATTTCGACACCAAGTGTTATAATTGCTTGTAGGGATGGTAATGTAATTCGCTTTGCTACGGTGTAATCACAAATTTAGTGTTGTGCTAAAGACAAAATTTTGATACTGAATTGTTTTTGTTTGATGATGGCAGCAATAAACTATTTTTTATTAACTATGTTTAATTGAATAAGACGGTTCTCTCAAAGCAAAAACATATTGTTCTTAAAAAAATCATGATTATTTTCTGTTCTAATTTATGACAAGAGAGTAGAGTCGTGTACGAGATCTAATAAAAATAAAAAGCCCTTTGCATTCTATTTAACCAATACCCATGATTATCTTATGATTGTCCGTAACATATCGTCACAAAAGTTTGCTTGTTGATCTCTTGTATTCAGTTTCGTAATGGGGAGAAATGGTCACAAATGTGCTATTAAACATTACCCTTCTTGGAATTGCCACATATTTTATGTCAATGTTGATGTGAGAGATTGCTCTTATGATTTTCTACATTTTTCTATGATTTGGAGATTATAACATTCCTGGTGAACAATCAATTATTAAATTGCAATTTTGTGTTAGAATTAAATAATATTTTTTCTTATATATAAGCTTATATTTTAAAGCTATTGCTTTAAAATATTGCTTAAGAGTCACAATGAGCTTAATTGCTTAAGAGTCACAATGTTATTTTCTTTAAAAATATTAGAAAATGAAAATACATACAGTGGTGGATACAAAGGTGGATATACAGTAGTGCACAGAACGTAAACAGTGAATTATGACCCTGGTAACTTGAAACACTAGACATAATCCATTTAAATAATGGGCATTTAATTTTGAAGCATGGATCATTATTAGACGCCCAGACATTCAATCTACGCGCCGCGTCGTGCTACGTCAGACTTCTCCCCTCCCCGCAAAGCTTCTTACTCCCCACTACTTGCACTTTCGGCGCTGCCACGGGCAGACGACCGGCTCGCAAGTGCAGAATGCCCGCGAGAGCAGGCGTTGTGCAGGTCTGGCCTAGACAATACAGACACCGGCCACGGAAACCTAAGCAACAAATACCAGGCGAATGCCGAAGCAGTACCCTAACAAATGGGCCACGGACCGCGCGCGATCTGTCCTTCCCCTTCCTTGTCCTGTCTTAACCCTTTACATGCACTCACATGCACTACACTACCACATATGACGGGAGACAGGTCAGGAGCTAAGAGCTTGTCTGGGCTGGAGCGGTGCCTCGCAGGTGGAAAATACTGGTTGGGGAAAATCCCCGTAAGCCGACGTACTAGTTTGGCGGCGGATCTCGCCATCGGGCAAGGGAATATCATCGCCACCTGACGCGATAGAAACATGCACTACACATACGCAGTGGCGGACCCAGAGGGGCCCTTGCCTCCTCCCCCCAAGGCCTAGAGTTTTCGCTTGTTACCTTCTTTTATTTGGGAAAATATATATAAATATTTATTTATGTTAGAATTATGTAGTTATTAAAAAATAATATTGTATAGAATCATAGGTACACTACGAAAATAATACACAAATGTTTATTATTTAACAAACATCTCTGATGGCCCCCTCCAAAATCATCGGCTGTAACCGCCCCTGCACTTATGAGAGTAATGATCTTAGCTGTTGACGCACCCAGAATTACTAATCAATCAATGAAGGGAGAGCAGAAGGGCGGGCGACTAGTTCTGCGGGCCCGTACGCCTCGCAGGGCAGCCAGTGCGTCGTTCCGCCGCCACCGCCGCCGCCGCCGCCGCCGCCGCCGCCGCCGCCGCCGCCGCCGCCGCCGCCGCCGCCGCCGCCGCCGCCGCCGCCGCCGCCGCCGCCGCCGCCGCCGCCGCCGCCGCCGCCGCCACCGCCACCGTCGCCAGCTCCACCGCCGCGACCGCGCCCCTCGCCAGCTTGGCAAGGCCGCGCGCGGCGCCGAGTGGAGCGGAGCGTGTGCCGCGCCGCGCATGCCGATCGGGCGCAGGCTGCCGCCCCCCAACCGCGAGGCGCGGCTGGAAGGAAAGTGCTCGGCGGCGGGCGACCCACTCGGCTCAGGCCGCACGCCGCACTGGGCGTTGCCACACCCGCAGGAATGCAAATCTCTCGGTGGGAAAGGGACGGGCCGGCGATGTGGCCCGAGCCCTCGCCGGGGGGAGAAGTAGCGCGAAGGGAGGCCGTAGGGTCAGGAAGAATGTTCATTCCGTCGGCCCCGTGGCCGAGATCGCTAAAACAGTAGTGCCATAGTGGTCTTGGACCGTGGGGTCGCGGGTTCGAGTCCCGTCTCGGACATGGTTGTATATGTTCGTCCTTTCACCCCTTATCATCACCATATCGTTTCATCCTCATACCATACCGTTACATACAATAGTGGTCGCTAATGACCGAGTAGTTGATGCCGCCTTAAATGGAAAAAATAAAAATAAAAAAAAGTTCATTCCATGCCTGTGCGGGGCCCTGGGGGGCGCCCCGAGAAAACCAGGGTCCTGGGGCAATTCATCCAGTGAGCCCCTCAACTCAAACAAAACATTCCTTCCTTCCTCCCTCAGTTCATAAACATAATTCATTTCTCCAGAAATAACTGAGCAGTGGTGTCAAGGTCTTCTACTGGTGGGAGTGGCACGCGCCTTGGCACCGTAGCATGCCACGAGCTTCTCTGCGCAACTAGCGTCAGGAAAGGGAACTATTACGAGTAGTAGTAACCTCGTCGTTTTACAATAGGGATGGCGTTGTCTCTGGAGAGGCGATTTCGTCGCGGCACTCGTGCCATGGACTCCCGCTCGTGGCATCGTCCTTGACAACACTGACTTAGAGCGTTAAATTTAGATTAGAGGTAAATATTCATTTCTTTTGAGTGAGAAAAAAAGCCCCACCTGCTCCCCCTCCCTTCTCTTCGCCCCAGCGAAATCTTACTCTGTCCTCTCCGATTACATGCGCATCCGAGTGTTTGTGTGCGCTTGGAAGAAACGGGAATTTCACTGCACGTGAAAGTTCAACGTGCGCCTCTTACAGGAGATCCCGGCGGTTAATGTGCTTCTTCGGAACAACATATTCAATTCAATGTCATCATGCAAGGTTGGGTGTGCGCAGTCTCAGCACATGTTCATTTGCAACTGAATTAGGTCACGTGTGTTGACTGTAGTCAGGGGAGGGATCCAGCTCATCATTTGGGAACATAAATATTTAAATCAATAAAAGAAGATAAACAAAAACAGTAGGCCTTTGGGCCCTTCCCCCAAAGGCATGGGCATGCCCCCCCCCCATGTTCCAGTGACTGTAGTAATGGTTTTGCTTCTTGCGATGTGAATTTTCAGGTGACTCACTTAGTGCAAGAAAATTAGTTTCCATTCAGTTTCGTTCTGAACAGTCTCGTTCTGAATAGAATGGTATAGTTCATTGCAACAATATCGTGACAACTAAATAACAATAACTGTCATATTTATTTATTCCCAGTAGTGAAATACATGCTCTTGTGTTTACAAAATCAAAATAAATCCCTGCAGTATTTCATCTTTTTAAAAATTCATAGAATACAGACACTTCTTATTTTTTTCCCTCGATTCGTAGAAATTGACAGTTTGATGGTATGACGTGTGAGTTAAGTCAATTTATTAACGAGATGTTTTTTAGATATCACTACACCGCCCACGTAACTTTGCAAACCCTCTCCATTTACGAATTATTTTCAAATACTAATAACAAAATCCCGGCTTATGATGTTTTGTAATTATTTATAATCACAATATCCAGCTTTGTACTTCCATGTGCTTCAACAAATCACAGAGACGTATGGAATTACGAATTATCATCAGTCAAAGAATTTTATTTTAATAGCAAACATTGATGATGCCGAGATTTGGTGTGAACGTAAAACAAGATGCAAAATTGTTTTCCTTTGTCTTTTAGTACGAATCATGGTGTCATCTAAGAATGCCTAGCGTGTTTAGTAGAGTAATGAACATGTTAACGAAATGGTATTTCACCGATGGATACAAATTCGATTAAGAATTATATACAAAAATGTCCATTAATTGGGTCCTGTGACCTTTGTCTGGCTCAGTGGAATATTTAATTAATAGAATAAGGTCGTTGCAATTTATGATTGTAATGTATGTTGTAATACACAAGTGTTATTAGTGCGTAACACTATTAAAACATCAATTCAAAAGCTAATCTCCTGTAAAATGATTTAGCCTAAAACCAGTGTGGAGAGAATGGGTAGAAAGAAGAGAATAAATAAGATGCCTGAGGGAAACAGAGACACAGAGAAAAGAGTTCGGAAAGGAGAGGAGAGAGAACGGGAGAGATAAAGAGGCGTATTCAGAGAGAGATGCAGAGAAAAGAGTTCGGAAAGGAGAGGAGAGAGAACGGGAGAGGGAGATAAAGAGGTGTATTGAGAGAGGGATACAGAGAAAAGAGTTCGGCAAGGAGAGAGAACGGGAGAGGGAGAGGAAGAGATAAAATGGTTTATCGAGAGAGAGGGCGCGAGAAACAGCAGAGCCAGATTTGTCCAAGCTCTGCTGGCTTCCGGCCTACCCCACCCGCGCCGCCTGTGCGCTGGCGCCGCTTCCGGTCGCTCCAACCCCCGTGACGCACGGGGGCGGGGCGGGGCGGCATCGATTGCCGTGCACGTTGGCCCTGGTCGCGGCGCGCGCCACGCCCCTGCCCCCGGCCACTCCCACTCACGCCCCTCCTGCCCTCGCTCCGACCGGCCTGCCGCTCCCCTCACCCGCACTTCCTCCCACACAGAACGCTCGCACGAGGAGCCCGCGCGGCTGCCGCCCCGCGCTCAACCACCCCGCCTCGCCCTGATCCTGGCCCTGTCCGCCCACGCCGCACCGCTCCTTCCTCGCTCCGCCCCGCCACGCCCTGACCCTGGCCCTGCCCGCCCATGCCTCCCCGCTCCTTCCTCGCTCCGCCCCGCCTCGCCTCGCCCTGACCCTGGCCCTGTCCGCCCTTGCCTCACCGCCCCTTCCTCGCTCCGCCCCGCCTCGCCCTGACCCTAACCCTCTCCGTCCTTGCCTCACCGCCCCTTCTTCGCTCCGTCCCGACTCTGGCCCTGTCCGTCCATGTCTCACCGCCCCTTCCTCGCTTCGCCCCGCCCCGCCTCGCCCTGACCCTTTCCGCCCATGCCTCGCCTATCCTTCCTCGCTCCGCCCCGCCTCGGTCTGACCCTGACCCTGTCTATCCATCCCTCACCAGCCAACGTTTGCTAAATGAATGCTAATCATTTTTACGTGTTAATTTCTGACCCAGCACCCCCCCCTTTGGCATCAATGAGTGTCGAAAAAATAGCTCACATACTCCGAACTTACATCCTCAAGGCGCATCCCCAGCGAGTTACTGTTAGCAGCCTAGTCTCTTGCTTACGGTCCTTGCTTTGTAAGGGCTCTCAATATTTTTTTAAAACAAAATTTGAGATAGTTGATAAATACGGGAAAAATTAATAATTAAGTTTGGAATTTCAACTCTTATAGTTTATTTTCGCATTTATTTTTACTATTAGGGGGACCTATCGTTTGGTCATGCTTACGACCCCTCAATACAATAATCCTGCCACTCCCATTTGTCTCGCCACGCCCATTCGAAAGAGGTCTCAGGAACGTGAATTCGCAGATGTCAGAATTGTGCTCGAGTCTCAGAGAGAAACACCAATTTTGTTTTTGTTTTTATCTCTATTTGCCGAATTATTGTAGGTAAAGGAGAGATCGAATTATTTATGGAGTCGCAGGTTGAGGCGAATCAAGCCAATCATTTTTGAGAAGGGGGCACCATAGATTTTTGTTAAATAATAAACATATTTATTATATTGTATATTATTTTTGGAGTTAAATACGATAATACACAATATTATTGTTTAAATAATTAGATAATTTTAATATAAATAAATATTTAAATAAATTGTGCCTATAAAGAAAAGTAACAACCGAAAAACCTAGGCCTTTGGGGGGGCGTGGCCCCCATGCCCCCCCCCCGGATTTGCGCCACTGATCGCAGGAATATGTCATTCACATGCTTTTGGTAATCCTTTGTCTTACTTGTGTTATTGTTTCATAAATAAGTGACTATAACAATTTCATTTATTTCGAAAATCTGCATTCATATTTTGAGAATAATTCAATCGTCGAAATTCTTATGAGAAGACACCACGAGATTGGCACACAACTACTCCTTTTGGTAACGACACTGCGTTACGGTGTTTGATCTTAATGCTTGAGAACGTGTTTACTTGAACACCAATGTGAAAATACTGACTTACAAAATGTTTTTCATTGGATGCAAAATTCATTAAACATTTGAGAAGTTCGTTTAAAACCCTGCATTGTTACAAGTAACGGCCAGGCAGCTATCATGAATGATTGAAATTGCAATACAATTCTTGAATGAAGTTGATAAAAAGAAAACGTCACAATAATTTCGTTTTATATAATTTTTATTCAAAAATATGCTCCGCGTAGGTACAATCTAATATTGCTCTCAGACCTAGAAGCTAGGACATAAACTAACGTAAATAGCATACGCAAAATAAATGAAATATTAAATCGTAATATATAACACTTCAATTCCTTACTATAGACAAACATTGTATGTAGTCATTGACGTGATATGACTGGCTCCTATAACAGTCGCTACCGCTATAAAAGGAAATTAACCAAACGCATGAATGAAGTGCCAACCCCAGCCCTAGGAGTGATATATCTTATACCAAGGCTGGGTAAGAAGTCGATCACAACATATTTTTGCGACGATTTCTTTTATAATTCGCTCTTACTAATGGTAAACCTGATTATCAGAGTTTGGTGCATGATATGCAGACACATACATCACGTTTTAATAGGATTTTTATAACTTTTCTTCTCAAGGTCTGTCTTCACAATGGAATATGTCACAGTATTTTGCATGCGGTCGTTGTAATGCATTACAACGAAATATATCCTGAAATAAGCATGCTTATGCATAAATGACGTTTGTTTTTCAACAAAGTTAATTTGTTTTGTAAAAAACAAAGAAAAACTATTCCTATTTACATTCAAATGGGCAGTAGATCTCACCTGAGTTAAGTTGCTCAAGCCTGCCTCATAGTAGCTACATACCATACGGTTACCTTGGCATTTATTTAAAAAAATAGATCTCACCTGAGTTAAGTTGCCCAAGTCTGCCTCATAGTAGCTACATACCATAAGGTTAGCCTCCCCGAGTAATATCCCACAGCTGTACCTCACACCGCAGTGACCACATCAACCGAAGTACCGCATCCTGAGCAGCTGGAAAACACCTATAAATTCTAAAGTTGTAATAAATATTGTTTAGCATTAAGAAACGGCACTCAGGAAATGGCGGCTAAGATGTGGCATGCCAAACACGTGGAAACTTGGGCACGTATGCACAAGTGTATGCATGGAGTCACGCAGAAAGTTCTCTCAAAAGTAAGAACTTCCGCATAAGAGCGAATCCCAAACTGGGCGACTCTCTGACGATTGCCGGCAGCACGTGGCTCTTAAAGAACCGGCAGCGTATAAGCGACTCTGACAGTTCTCTCACCACGTGCTATGGTGCGTCATGTGACCTGCTCTGAAGCAATCAGCTTGCGAGGATTTGTTTACTTTATTACAGCCAGGGTTCAGCGTCGCCGCTCATTTGACTCACACCTAGTCGCGAAGGCGATATGGTTCGGCTTTAGCGAAAGTTATGAACATGATATCAAGACGTGTCAATAAGTGTTAATGTTTTGGGATTTACTTCATCTGTGATATGGGTAGTGCCATGTGCGAAGTAATGTGTGGCAAAAACGCATTGAACTGTCAGGGTCGCTTAAACTCTGCCGGTACTGTAATCACCCGCCAGGCAGCGGGTATACAAGCAAACGTGCCCGACAAGAGAGGGGGTACAATTACTTGTAAATCGAGAGAGGTCAGTGCATCTACTGATGTCACTGCAGTCCCTTTGACCAGGAAGTCGTAGGTTCGAGTCCCGACGGCGGCAGGATTTTCGACACTAGCTTTTCAACTACTTCGAATTCAGTCGCTGTCTGGAGGAGAATTCTAGCGGCCGGCTGCTATTATCTGTAGTTTTCCGTGGTTTCTCCGATCAACACCAGGCGAATGCCGGAGTAGTACCGTAACAAACGGGCCATGGACCGCGCGCGATCTTTTCTTGCTCTTCCTTGTCGTATCCTCACCCCTTACACACACACACACACACACACACACACACACACACACACACACACACACACACTAACATGCACTACACTAGCACAGGTGCCGGGAGACCGGTCGGGGTGTTACAGCTTGTCCCGGCTGGAGCGGTGTCCTGCTGGTTAGGGGAAAACACCGCTAGTCGACAGTAGGTAGGGGCCGGTTCTCGCTATCGAGCGGGGAAAGATCACCGCCATGTTCCGCAGAAAAACACGCACTACACTCACGGGACTAATTATCTTAGTAGTTGACGCGCTCGGAATCACGAGTAATCAATCAATTAGTTGTAAACTGTAACAAGATCTTTCTGCACATCTCGTTTTGGAATAAACGGCTATCAGAGGAAGTTGTTGTTTGTCTCTCTACCCCGAGCCAGTTGTTGCAACGCAGTGCGAACTTGGACCGCACTGTGTTCTCTCAAACCAGAGACAGAACGACCAACAGAACTCCCGTACCGGCTTCACTGCGATGTGCGCGCTGATTTTACTTGCGGATAATTAAGTCTGGGAAGAGTACTGGTTATCTGTTTTCCTAAACACCTCTTGGGGTTTCCTCATGTTGAAACCGTGACTTCGGTCTTTCATTTTGAAAACATTCCCAGAATTATACATGCTTGGTTGCACATTCATGTTTCATCAATAGGTTGACAGTGTTTCATTGCCTCCCGTCATGAAACGCCTCTATAAATGATTCAGATACCTTCGCCCCTTCGCCTTGTGGTCATACCTTGACGGATCAGCAGTGTTTTTTTTTGGTGTGTGTGTGTGTGTGTGTGTGTTTAATTGAGAGAGTGAGAGGGAGAGAGATGACTATGAAGCTGGAACAGGAGTAGAATGAGATGCAAGAGGAACGGGGGAATTGTATGTGAATGGGATGAATGAATGGTTATGTACGTAATAAAATAAGTTTGAAAGACGCGTGAATGAAAAAGTATATAAAAAGTTACCGCGGAAGAAGAAATGACAATATGTAGTATTAAGAAAGAAAGGAAAAAGAAAAAAAATGGGGGGGGATTCAAGTTAGGTATGGCAATGCGCCCACTTATTAACTACACAGACTAAGCAAACATTACGTTAGTTTTAGTTAGATATTAAGAAGAGCCCCCTCTTAGTTGCTTAAGCCGTAAGTCAACAGCATCCTGTTCACCGAAGTAAAAAAATAAATTCCCGCCCCCTCAGGGATATTGCGGAGGGGAAATTAGAAAAAAAAACAAAAAACAAATAAACGGAGGAACCAGAAGGTAACCTGCTCCGGACTACTACAATACCCATAAGGGTCGACTGGAATTTGATACGCAGAGGGGGAATGAGAGCGCTCTCACCCTATGACGGGCCGCCCCGAGGGAGTCTTTCTGGGTAAGAACTACAGTAAACCCTCAGCATTCGCGACGGTTACGTTCCTGAAAAGCATCACGAATGTCAAATCCGCGAATGTTGAGTCTATCTTTTAATAAAAAAAACGGGTTAGGTTCCTGGATATCGAAAAACTGTTTAAAAAAGAAAGAAGAAATGATAAACAATAGCAGTAGAACTGAGTAGTCACACACAAAGCTCAGTAGGTACAAACAAAATTCACAATTAATACCCCGAAGAGAAGAAATAAAACAATATTTGAAACTTATTTCAAAGTTGAAAGTAATTGGATATAGGATTTGATTATTTTTTATTTCATCACCCTATAAGTTCTAATATCTAAATATGGAAGAGTTGCTGCTTCTATTTCTCTCCAGGTTTTGTTCCGTTAGTTCATCATTACGTTCGAAGGGGTTTTCTTTCCTGATTATTTCCCGAAGTTACTCTTCAGTGAAATCATTGCAATGACAGATACACAGATCCTGAATTACTTTTCTGTTCATAAGGCCAAACCTTTACCTCCAACTTCACGCAACTGAATTGAATTATTTTACAATTTTGTTTTCCTTTCCAAATTTCAGATTTTTTTGCAGAACGTGATACTTTGAGCTCCGGTGTTTGTCAAGTTTCCCAGTTCGGTTCCCAAATGACGCTGATAAAGGAAATGAAATGTGCTCGCTTCAAAGAAAATGTACGACTGAAAGACTCACTCGCGAATATTGCAGTCGCGAATGTTAACAGTGGTAGCATTTCTCTAAAAGCGAATGTTCGTAACTCGCGAATAGCGAATCCGCGGATGTCGGGGGATTACTGTACGCACATGGCAATACGTGGTGAAGCGGAGCTGGCAGACTTCTCGCCTCTCAACCATGCGACCGGGAATCACGTCCCGCTCGATCTCTGTGTGAAATTTGTAGCGGGCTCGCAACAGGATTTGTCGGGGTTATCTCCTTGACCTTGCATGTCATTCCACCATTGCGCTACCATATTTCATTTCATTTCTTTATATTATCAACCACAATTTGAATCATTCATCCGTTCCAAGTGTGAACATACGGCTTAGGAACTGATATTGGAATTAATTGATTGAGTGGTGTTTCCGGGCTCATTACCTACGGTTATTAGTTAGTCCCATTAATGCGTTTTTATAAACAGGGAGGTACCGGAGGCGATCCAGAGACAAATTTTGGGAGGGAAAATTAAAAATGTTTTGGTCGAATTGTTATTAAATGTAAAATGTCGCAGGTTACACTCATGTTACGATAAGATTATATTAGTTTTTATGATTATCCGAAAATATTTTTGCTTGAAAGTTTCGTGACAAGTTAAAATTAATAGTTACAGAAAAATTTTAGAGAGAGGGGGCAATTTCTCTCATTTCCCTCCCCGTGGATCCGTACCTGAGGAGGTAGCAGTGTGCCTCCTCCCGTTGGAGGGTGAGATCCGGCGCCGACTCGCTGGCTTGCGACTGATTTCCCTCTGGAAATATGTCCCCCCCCCTCAGTGGGGCACTGCCCCAGTCGCGATAAATTCTAAGTCTCGACATCTGTGATAGGATAATGTGTATAAGTGTGTGAGTGTGTGTGTGTATGTGTGTGTATGTGTATGTGTGTGTATGTGTGTGTGTATGTGTATGTATGTATGTATGTATGTATGTATAAGTGTGTGTCTAAGGGAGAGGTGGGGACAAGTTTGAGGAACGAATGATCATCGCAATCCGTGGTCCTTTTTATAGGTTTCAGCATTCACCTGATTTGATATAGTATTAAAGAACGACCACCACTTCAAGACAGGTTCAGACCGCCCTCGCGTCGCAAAGGCTGTCAACGGAGCGTTGGACGCTGTTGCGGCCCACTGTGCTGGGCTCTGGCCCGTCGCCGGAGCCCGCGCGAAGGCCGCCGCGTCGCCGCGCCCCTTCGCCCGCCGCCCGCTCGCCCAGCCACGCCCCTCGCCGCGCCGCTCCTCGCCGCCTCGCGCCGTGCGCCGCCGCCGCCGCCGCCGCGCCCAGCCGCTCCCGGGCCCGGGAGGCCCCCAGAGGGCGCACACTGCGTATGCGGGCAAGGCCGCCTACCCGCCCGCGCGCCGCCCCACGCCGCCCCACGCCACCCCACGCACCCGCCGCCGCCGCCGCCGCGGTACCGTTATGTCCACCCCAGGCTGAAAGATCACGGGCAGGGCCATGCGCAGATCAATGGTGTACCGGTTAAGGTAGCGTAGTAAGTTCCTATGGTCCGATTAAAGTAAGTTGGTGACTGACAGTTGTGCTTCTGAAGCTGTAGCTTCGTACAATATGAAGGTATGATTAGGTTACTTTAGTAAGTATTTATTTCAAATGTTTACTTTCGTGTCCCGGGAATATGTGCGCGGTTGTACCGCTACCTGTCCACGTCGCTCCCTTCCATTCGCCAACTGTCAATCGCCAACTTATTTTCATCGGACCATAGTTCGGAGTGCCAAATGGAAAATTTCGCCTGGAGGTAAGATAAATCCAGTGGTTCTAAAACAGCTCGTACTTTCTCACCCGTACTTTACGGAAAATTACGCGAAAAGTACTCAAATGATCGAAAAATTGTACATGACCTTATTTCAAAACCTATCTTTAAGGATCAGTATTATCAAGGGACAAATCTCTGTCTTTAATATTTTAGTTGTAGGAAGACTCCGAATTATTTTTTGAACTTTCGCGAGTTTCGAAAAATTATGGTTTTCGATGAACGTGAGACCTGCACTATTCACTTAAACGTCCTTCACACTATCCAACAAATTATTTAATAAACCAAGTTGGAGCAATTTTTTTTGAAAATTTGTAAAATGTCCCAGGGGCTCAATGTAAATGACCTCCCCCCAATTAAAATATCGGTTTCAAATTCAAGGGGCCACGACATCAGCCAGATCGATTGGGGAATATCAATTTTGGAGGAAATCACAGACGGAAAGACAGGCAGACGGACAGACGTTTTGCCGTCATTCGATTTTTCGGTTTAAAGGACTCACAAAACTTGGATTCTGGCTACCCCACGTGTTAGAGGAATATTTGTTCTAAATTTAGCAACTGGATTTATCAACTTTTTCGTTACCAGGGCCCCGTCATAAGAGTTTTCCTGTCGAAAATTCGCCATTTTTCCGCACAGCATTACATAAATTTCTCTCTACCACGGGAAAGAAGAATCACAAAAGCAATTTGAGCAGGATCAAAATCAGGCATGATTAGCTGATTGATTGATATTCCGGGCACGTCAGCTATTATGTTCGTTAGTCCCACATGGTACCGTCGCAGCCGGGACAAACTCTAAGCTCACAACTGGACACCCGGCATGTGTAGTCGTGTGGTGCGTAAGTGTAACTGGGTGCAAGTCACTGCAGAGACAACAAAAATTCTGGCTCTCGAGTTACACTCGGTATGGCGTGACGAAACCAGCATTTTCAATTTTGTTTACTGACGATGTGAATAATATTGTAGCATCATGGCACGTTCAAACGATGACTACCTGCGGCAGTTGGCAGGATGTTAAACAGAGGGCGCAGAAGATGGCGCATTGGGAATTTCTGCCTAGCGCGGATACGGCCCGGAGGTCATGGGGGCGGCGGAAGGTCTATATAACGGCACGAGAACAATGCTTCCTTCTTCTTGCTTCTCAGCAGCGTCGACGTGCGATTGTGCGTAAGTTTGTGCAAGTGGCGCACGTGGGCAAGGGGCCGGCAATGCATTGTCGTGACGAGCGAGACATGCATTAGGTCTCAGATGTAGAGCGGTGTGGTAGCCATTTGATTAAAATCTCTCCTAGTATTGGGATCTATTTAGTTAGTTAATTGTAAGCAGTGAAATTTGTTATTTGTGACTACGGTCTAGTTTATGAATAAACTCACTGTTATTACAACCCACCCTCGTCTGTGTTTTGATTACATCCGTATGACGCCACAATATACAGAGCACTCATGTGACTTCTGAGTGTTACCTTGGAATACGCCCATCACAGCTCGGCCAAGATATACATTTACCAACTCAATATTTACTTTTCAAGTTCCTTGATTGGTTTCGAGTTGTGGAAATCATAAATGAGGCACCTAGAAATTGATTACAAGCCCTTGCCGGAGGGTCCCCCAGGCATTCTGTCTTGTCAATCCGCACCCTGAGCACTTGCGAGTCTGCATCTAAAGCTCTTTGAATCGCCAGGTCCTGCGATGGAATTTCAATTTTTTTTATGGATTGATGATTCCGAGCGCGTCAACTGGCGACATTAGTCCCATAAAAGTAGTGCATACTTTTTTCTTCGGGGGATCTTCCCCCCGCTGGACTGATGAGCTCTGGCGCCAAACTACCGTCGGCTAGCAGGGTTTTTCACAACCAGGTATCTCCTACCAACGGGAACATTGCTCCAGTCGAGACAAGCTCTAACTTCTCAACTGATCTCTCAACCTGTGGGGTAGTGAAGAGCATGCGAGTGTGTGTAAGTAAGAGGTGAAGATAGGACAAGAAAGAGGAAGGAAAGATCGCGCGCGGTCCGTGGCCCGTTTGGTAGGGTACTGCTCCGGCATTCGTCTAGCGTGGATCGGAGAAACCACGGAAAACTACCGATCAGAGCAGCCGGCTGCTAGATTTCTCCTCCAGACTGATCTTGACCTAGCTATGTAGTTAGCGTCGAAAATCCTCCCAGCGTCGGGACTCGAACCTAGGACCTCCGGTCAGAGACACTTTAGAGACATCAGTTGATGCAATGAGTCAATTTTCTGTAGTGCGCGTGTCATATTCACTTATCTTCCGCCACCCCCAGTTTTAGAAACACCGCGCATGACCAAAATATGAGCTCCCAAATAATATCTTTTAAAATATTGAACAGAAGTAATCAATAAGAATCTGAAAATAAACTAGCAATTTAGCAATCCTAAAAAATATTTTTATTATCTATTTTTTAGAAAATTGAATTCCTCGGGTATTAGACCCCTCAACTGTTTGGATAAAAGTAACGGAAAACTTTGGTTTATACTTCGTAAGATATTCTTTGCAATAAAGTTTAAAAATTTCTATTTCCGAACAATTTTCATTATCAGCAGATACCAAGAAAATTGAATACGGGGTGTCGAAAATAATATATATCTATCCATTGTTTGTAAAATTAAATACATTTTCGAAAAATTATTTCGCTTCATTTTGGGTATTATTATACCATCCCCTCCAATTCTGTGGCTAATTCATGAAGAAAAAAAAGGGGTTTTACATTCCAGAAAATGCGTTGTTTATGAGTTATATACAAAAAATTAATGGATTATTAAGGGCTCTCTCTCCGGCGCAGGCCCGGGCATTTTCTGACACGTGTTGGTTTGCTTGTGCATTAATCCAGTCATAGCGAATGATGAGTAAGAAAGAGCCAAAAAGATATTATCAGTTCTGAGCTAGTTGTGAGTTAGAATCGTCGGCGGCTCAGTCATCGGGCCTTTCGACACAAGTGACGATGACCAAGCCTCTGACTGTGTGCGCCCTTTGTCCCTGTAAACTTTGCGCCACTCCAATGGCATAGCTAGAGGGAGGCGGCGGTGCGCCCCGGGTGAAACCATTCTAGGGGTGACACCAATTAAAACATTATGCAGTTGGAATTATATAATGTAAATCATTTGCTTAAAAATGTATATTTATCAAGACCATCTGATTAGGCTCTATTGTCAATAGAAAATGACATTGCAATAAGCATAGATTTTAATGAAATTATAAATACGTTTGCTGCCCCAAAAACCTCATAAAGAGGTTTTATAAATAACTTACATTTGTTGATAAGTTATGTTTAATTTCAAAATATTTATTTAAAAATTATATTGCAATTATTCTTAATTACATATAATTTTTAATATACTATAAATAACTATTATGTGCATAACTATCATGTTTGTATTTTTAATAAAATAATGTACAATCTAAGCAGCAATAGATATTTTTATACTTAATTTATTGGAGGGTGACACCATTAGCTTTGCCCCAGGTGACACCAACTGAAGCTACGCCACTGCGCCACTCAGTGCACGCTGTGAAATCTATGTAATAAATAGGGGTGCCAAACAAAACCAGGAGCTTCGAGAAGTTGATCCTCATTTCAAACAAAAAATGCTCTCCTCCCCCAATTCATGAATTGAATGAATTTCTCCATGCATTAGAAATTACTTATGGTGTTAAATTTGGAAAAGAGATTAATACATTTTTTATTTCCTTTTAATGAAATAAAATTCGGGGCCTCAGTTAAATCGGGGTCTGCCCCAGCTGCCCCTCCCCCTTATGGCGCCCCTGCTAATACATACTGCAGAGTAGAATGAAACCTGTTATTGGTCATGAAATTCAACATAGCTACTGAAGTATTATTTGTTTGCCCCAGTCGTTTTGATTGGCCCCAATGAATACAAATCCAGAGACGATGAAGTACAAATTCATTTACATTGAATTAGAATTCGCGAAAGTACACTATCTTTCGCGACTTCAATTGTTCCTCAAATGCACCGAAGTTTTTCTTTGCGGTAATTTGCTTATGAATATTAATGAGGAAGGAGGAGAATTTGAGTAAGTAGTGATTTTAAAATGTTAATGGCTAAAGAAATCGAGATGAATGTGAGGTTCCTTGAAAATTATTTCATGTTATCCCTCACCGAACAACAGTTTTGAAATTTTGGAAATAATTAAATGCCTCAGGGGCGAGAGTACGGACGGATGTTCTCGTAATCGCTGCTGATTTCTAGCTTCACGTTAACTGGAAAGGAAAGGAGAGTCAAAGGAAAGTTTTGTCAAAATTCTTGTAGAGGATGCAGGATTATCTCTCTTAGTACAAGCATTGAGGAAATATCAGTCTTTCCTCTATGGCAGTAAGTTGTCCGAGTCGGCAATATGTCTTTTCCATCTCCAAAAAGAAATATTCCGAGAAACTCATATCGATAGGCTTCACGGATGGTCAGGACTGTTGAGTCAAGAGAACAATTATGCGCATTTCCAAAGAAATGAGGGTTGTGTGTACGAACAAAGAACAGTATTAAAAAGATTGAAAAATATTTTCCAAAAAAATGTTTCGTTCAAGTTTCTGGAAATTGTAAAAGAAAATAAAGCAATATAATTATTAAAAAATTAGATTAATCTCAAGTGTACACAATTGTAGTTTGCACAAAGAATTTTATCTTTTTAAACCACCTTACGATTTCAGTTTATAGAATTTACCCATTATCATAGTCACATAAGAAGAAAAATGATTTTCACAATAAAACATTTGTCAATAAACTTATTTAGCTATTAGAAAAGAAGACAAATGAAGCCATTAGATGTGTTAAGTGAACGCTGTCGTTCCCAAGCGAAAGCTATATAATGGCATAAACTCGTACTTCCTCGCATTATTTCTAAATTTGCAAAGGAACGGACGGACGAACGGACGGATAGATGGAAGTTTTGAAAAAAAAAAAACAACACTTTTTCAGTATCAAGGAGCCCAAAAGAGCGTCTTTTCGTTGAAATCTCGAAATCTTATTCCGCAGCATTACATAGCCTTTTTACGCAGCATTTTTATACAACGTATATTAATCCGTATATTCGTATGTATACTGAAAAGTAATGACGTGTTTTTTTTAACTATTTGAAGATAGTGGAAATTACATTCACTTCTATGAAACCCTGAATACCAGAGTAGACCGAAAATTGATTCAAAGCGACAAGCACTACAATTACCACCAGTATCTTTAACAACAGTTTCGGAGGCAACACTGTATATTACAGCATGGATATCACAGAAATACATGAGTCATATTACTCGTTCACTTTACATTTGCAGACGGCAGAATTAGGAACTAATGTTGTTTTGAAAGTGAAGGCCCGAACACATAACCGAGAATACATGAATGGCCCCGAAGTCAATCAGCATTTGACCAATCAGCTGTCTCCGAAGGCAGCACAAGCGCTACGGACACAGCTGACGAATTATGCCTTTCTGACTGTGAGCTGAAGTCGCGCTTTTAAATGATTAAGATAATATACAATAAAATAGATCACACCACACGCTATTCACAACATTCACGTACTATTTCTTCTTTGCACTTATCTACTGCTTAATGGTTATGTTTTTGCCCCACCGGGGTTTTGTGAACTTCTCACCGCCATCTGTATCATATTAAACGGTCAGTATATACTGCAGACGCGCGTTTCTCATTCAGTCGGCGGTGACCTCATGTAAACAGATCGCAGCGCTCCGTCTGCAAATGTAAAGTGAACGAGTAATACATGGTGAACATTACTTTACGCGGAGTTCAGGACGCAAACGTTTTCTTTACTTATCCTACGTCGTTATCAATTTTTTGTTAAGACTGAGCATTGGCATGTATTCTAGGCTAGCTGCAAATCCCAATGGCAGAAAAAAAAAGAAACAGTAATGGAAATAATCGGTAATTTTTTTTATATGAAGAATGCAACAGTCCAAAGACTCAGTCACACTGACCTGACGCTGACTAATCAACCATAAATAATCCTATAATACAGAGTTGTCCAACTGGCGGCCCGCGGGCCACATGCGGCCCGCTCTGCCATTAATTGCGATCCGCGAAAGGTTATTAGTCAAAAGTGTATTAGTGTCACGCAATCAGGTCGGGCGAGAACATTGTGCACGAGTTCTGCTGGGGTCAACGTTCCCTTTAATGTAAAAAATTGGTGAAGTTTCGATTTAAGGAATTTTTTTCTAATTCAGAAATTAAATCCAGAAATTAAAATTCATCCCAATTTGATTCACTGTGTTATACATGGTACGTCTTGGAACCACACATGATTGCTTCTCCCCCTCCCAGCTTCAGAACAGCAGGGCTAGGCACACGGCCGGCGCATGGCGAGACCAATAGTAAGGGATGTGTGGATCGCCCGAGGACTGTAATTATGGCCCGCAACCATTCAAAGATTTTTGTTGCGGCTGTGGCATAGTGACGCTGTATACATAAAAGACAGGATGTGCCCTTGTCTATGGAAGTCACAAATAGACAGACCATTAGGTTGAGGAGGAAGGGGCGTGTCTAAGATGGATTTAGGCTGAGCCATGAAGTAGAAAGGACGCGCAGGTACCGCCAGGGGCGGCAAGACACGTCACAGTGGTCTGTTGTATACGTCACAGACGTCGCCTACCAAGCTCTGGGAGGTCACGTGGGGCACCCACGCCACTTTAATCGCGGAGTGGGAGTAGATCATGTGATCGGTCGGTCATGTGACCGTATCTATTTAAGGTGAGGTAAGGGCATATTATCCAGGATACATTTGCGGCACGAAGCCGAATTGGTATCTTCATTAAGTGCTCACGCACTGCGCTCCAGGACGAGCCACCGGACTTGTCCGGGGGAGACGTCAGTCTCATATTTAGCGACGCGGTCAAGCGCTCGCTGTAACATGCGGTCAAGCAAGGGCGGGTGAGGGAACTCGCAAGGCAGTCGCGGGTGGCGGCTAAGATAAGCTGTTCTCAGGAGGGTTCCGTAAAGCACGGTGAAGTGTAAATGAACTTGTGCAACATTGTATATATTTCTTTAGTTACAAATAAACTTGTTTTGTTACGAATCCTTCGTGTCTGTGTCTGAGTAATTAAACGACGCCACACGGCCCTTGAGGCCTTGCAAGTTGGACGCGCCTGCTATAGTACGTTTCACAAGGCGATTGTGAAGACGCTCCAGTCTACCACAAGCCTTTCCACGAGAGAAGCAGGCGAGTGAGGGTGTAGGTGGGTGACCAGACGTCCTCTTTTATACGGACAAGCCCTCGTTTTTACTTCCTCCCTATGAAGTAGAGAGGAAGTTACGTGATGCTGCGCGAAAAAAGGGCGAATTTTCGGCAGAAAAAATTCGTTGCCGGGCCGTGGTAAAGAAGAACTCGATAAATCCAGTTGTTACATTTAGAAAAAAATCCTCTACCACGAAGTGAATCCAGATTTCATGTTTTGTCTGTCCTTGATACCGAAAAATCAATTGACGGCAAAACGTCTGTCGGTCCGTCTGTGAACCACGCTAACGGTTAAACTGTTCAGTCGATTTTCTCCAAAACTGATATTTCCCAAACGATCTGGCTGATGTCGCGGCCCCTTGAATTTGAAACCGATGTTTTGATTTTGTAGGTATTTTACATGAAGCCTCTAGGACATTTTCCAAATTTTCAAAAGAATGGCTCCATCGTTTTTGATTAAATTTTGTCGTTGGTTATTGTGAAGGACGTTTAAGAATGTGGTGCATTTTTCAAAATTTCAAAGTTCAGTTTTTTGTGCGTTTTCCAACAACTAAAATATTAAGACAGAGATTTTTCCCTCAATGAAATCTGTTTCTTAAAGATAAATTTTAAAATATTGTCACGTAGAATTTTTCGAAAATTTAAGTTCTTTTGCGTAAAAAATACGGGCGAGAAAATACGTGCTGTTTTACCTTCACTACTTATTCATTCGTCTAGGATCCAGGCGGATTTTTTAAAACTTACGAAATGTCCTCGTTTTTGTAATTCACTCGTCTCAGAGCACGACATGTTCAAATTGTTTTGACTTCTTTTTACACCAATAAAATGCCTCCAAGACACAACAGACATGTCTACTCCATCGGTTGGGGCGACGTGTTTTACGCCCATAAGGAGGCCCACGATAGCTGCGATGCGCTCGCAGCTTTTCCTGATGGGCAATTGAGCCTGCGACGATGACTTCCCTACCTCCCCTCACTTTACCCCTCTGCGGTTCAACTACTTTTGTTTGAGCATTTGCGCGAGGCTTTTGCTTGGGCCGCAGCCGCCCTTTCATGAGCGCTTTTGAAACCATTCTGAAGCAGTTCCCGAGAACCACGGTTAATTAGCACTGATATTGTGATGGTAAGCAACGGGCTGCTAGCTTCAATCTCTGCAACGGCGATAAAGTAGTAATTTGTCACATTCTTTTATGACACGATGCACATAACTAGGCGATATGGGTAGACTTTAAATGAAAAGAACGATTGATGATCTTATATCAATCGGATGAATGAGTGATTTGTTCTGAGATCCATAAGAAGTGGATTTATGATATATTTTCAGATATATGTTATGTGGATTTATGATTGAAGTATCTACATTCTTGTATTTATGAAAACGATTGCAATGAATCGTTTGTGAGTCGTAACAAATAGAAACAAACATTATGTTGTATTTTTATTCAAACATTTTTTCTTTCTGCTAAGAGATTGGCAATCGACCAGAAAACGAAATGAAAAATGTTTGTAATAAAATAGTGAGAAAGACCTGGCAAAGGATCATTACATTACATCATATCACTCACACGACATATCGGGTGGGAACGGCAAAAGTGAAGAGGAATGGAGAAACAGAAGAGTAAATAAATTTCAGGTATCGATGTTCCACTGAAGTAGCTATGTAGAATCTTCCGTGGTTTCGTCCTTGATGGGCTATCAGTTTTTAGGGGGGGGATGGAATCTTTAGTTCACACAGCTTCTTTGGAAGAGGGGAATTCTTGAACCAAGGGCGGATCCAGCAGATCATTGGGGGGTGGGATCATAGATTTTTGTTAATAATAAACATATTTGTCATTAAATTTTAATTATCTTTGTAGTTTATGTGATACTATAAAATACTATTTTGAAATAATTACATAAATCAATATTTAAATTAATTTTACCAAGTAAAAGAAGGTAAGACCCGCAAACTCTAAGCCTTTTTTGGGGGGGGCATGGACCTCAACCCCCCCCCCCTGGATCCGCCACTGACGTGAACATCGTCACACATTCTACAATGACAGAGGTATTTATCGAATTGAAAATGATTAGTAATCGGCGTTCAGTTACGCTGCTATTTCCCCCTTAACAGATCAGGAAAGCAACAGCAGGGTCGTTACATATTTTATGATTTTGAAAGTGGTGGTAATACATATGTTTCCCATACTCCCAGTATTGGTATTGGTGTTGAATGAACTGATAATACCGTGATACTGATTTTAAAACAGCAGTATTGATATTAGGACTAAATAGATTATCGTTAATATAAAAACAATAAGTACCTAATAAATAATGGTTCCAGACGTGTGACCATACCATTAAAACATTAAGATTCATGTGACTACTCTATGGGCACAAGAAACACAAACACTGCTTTCACTTCTTGAAATAAGTAGAATATAATAGGGTGTATGTTTATAAACACAATTTTCAGTTCTTAAAAATATCTTGAGTATTTACTTGCACGTGAAATATCACTTCATTATTTGCAATTGTCGACATCAGTCGACAGGAGGTACATCGATATTTGAATCTCGATAATGTCGACGTATCGATACTTTGTTCTGGTGTAATGAGATACTTTTCGAACTACGTGAAACTCCTTAGCGTACAGCCCTTTTACACATGCGCAGTTCATACCACTCTTGATACGCTAAGATGCTTACGCTAGGCCAGGTGTCTAAATGGACACCACATGTCATATCGCTTCATCATCCCAACATCCCTAGGCTACTACTGTGATTGTTGCGGTCTGTGCATCAACAACCAGAACGCGTTTAATGCAGATCAGTGCTGACGGTTGCGGTCGACAATTTGACAGGCATTTTGCAGTTTCAATTCAACCGGCAGTCCTATGTCCAAAACATTCGCCCAGAGGGGTATCTATGGTGCGGCAGACATGGCATCTGCCATGGGCGCCACTTACAAGGGGCGCTATTCAGAGTATACCCTCTAAAACTAATGACAGCAAGCCTAATTTGAAGTATTTTGACATGGGCGCAAATTCTATACTTGCCACGGGCGCCTGAATACCTAGATACGCCTCTGCGTTCGTCACTTAACAGATGGGTTCAATGAAAGTGGTGAATTCTTCACGTCTCTCCGAGTCCATTTTCGTTATTAAGGATGTTACTATTTCTCTCAATGCGGTTTCAAATGACAAATTTAAAGAAATGAAACTCACTTTCCATTTGAAAAGTATCACAAAATCAGTGTTCAGCTTAGTGAAGATCATTCAAATAAATATAATTGTTATTACCAAAATCCTTCCCTAAGATTGCTGAGAGAGGAAGTTCTTAATCAAGTATTAGTTTAGGCTGTACATAGTAAGTGGTGAGTCACAGGAAGAATGCCTCCACTCTCTTTTCAATTTTTTTTTCATTTCCTCCGCGAACAATGCTCTCTCGGCGGCACCTCTTCCTTCGCTGCTCCGTCTGCGAGGGGGTCGAATTTCCTCCG
Source organism: Acheta domesticus (assembly GCA_031308135.1). NCBI lineage: Eukaryota > Metazoa > Arthropoda > Insecta > Orthoptera > Gryllidae > Acheta > Acheta domesticus. The sequence continues at coordinate 172,136,026 of JAHLJT010009436.1, read as the reverse complement.
ATTTAGAAGCCGGAGGGGCCAATGACCCCCGGAGCCGCCCCTGCGGGAGCTGCCGCCCGCGGGCGATCGCCCATCGCCCCGGCGCGTGCGCGCGCGCGCCCGCGCATCGATTGCAGCGCGCGCGCGGCGACGGGGCGAGACGGCGGCGCGCGGCGGCGCGTGGGCGGCGCCGGCGGCTGCCCCGGACGCACAGGCCGCCCCGGCCCATTGATTGGGATTCAGTTCGCATGCAGATAACATTCTCTTCATTATTATTAGTATTATTAAAGCTGTAACATCCCTATACAGGGCAAAAGCCTACCTCTCTCTGGTGGGGTAGCTCACAAATAAGAACTACCAGGGGAGCTAAAACCTGGTGAAGTTGAATTGTCACAAAAAGCACATTATTGGAGTGTTTCTGTGCTTCCTTAATGCAAATTTTTGCCTAGAAATCATTTTGAAACCAAATTTTGAGTGCTCATTGCGGCTCAACCATTCGGAATATCCACGTAGTTTATTAGACAAAATATGCTTAGAATAGTCTTAAGAGCTTATTTTCGAAGTTTCGACGTTTCCTCCCCGGACACCTGTACATATACATATTTACAAATTTGTTCTTTCTATAATTTATTTTGTCACTTCTTTCCACTATACCCTGTCTCTAGCTATGCGGTCCCATAAATTACCTGATTTGCTAAGAAATTCGTCTTGCCACTTCTTTCTTTGTGTTCTTACACATCTCCTTCCTACTCTTGGGTCCCACTAGGTGACGGCGTGTGTTCATCTTTCCGAGTCAAGTCGGCTGATATGTCTTCCCCATTTCCATTTTAATATCTTTGGCTCTTGTGCTGCATCTTTTAATTTTGTCTTAATAGTATGCAATAAACCAAGTGTATGAAAGGATCCCTATTCCCTGGGCCGAAATGAAGTTGTCTTTAAATCACTGTACTATACTGTCCAGGGTATGGGTCGAAGATTTGTTGGGAAGGGTCATTTATCTTAATGTTCTTTTCAAGTTTACAAATAGCCTTCAATGGTGAGAAAAGCTGTTGGAGTAGTATGCATTAAACAACACAAGCACACAAAAGAAAACTAGTGGTGCTACAGAATGACACAGTCTTTCCCGTATAAGTTTGCTATTTCCTTATGTCTCGCCTAGCTATTCGGACTTGCCACATACTCTTGCCAACTCCTATTAACACAGCCTAAAGTACATTTTTTCGACATTTTCTTCATTTTTCGGTTTCCTAATGGTAGAACGGAAATATTACTTTAAAAATATTAAACAACAATAAAACCTCGTCTGAAATGGCAATTTTATTTCAAAAACTTGGAGACGTTTAAGAAAATGGCGTTGAAGAGCTACTGTAAATGAGAAAATAGAAGCTCGTTTTCAAAATAATCTTTAGTTATTTCGAAAAACTTTATTAGAAGTCATTTGAAGCACTTTAACTCACAAATACAATAGTGTTACAAATTGCTAGAAATATGCAAAATAACGGTGTGAGAGTAATTTTTGAAAAAATAAAAAAAACCTAAAATGAACTTTACGTCATGCTAAAGAGCGCAATTAGCACTATCCGTTCGAAAGATTTGCAGAAAAAATTTACAGCCATTTTTGAGACAATGGCGTTTTAGCATTTCTGAAAATGCAGAATTTTGAGCTAGTGTTCACAGAAAGCGATTGAATATTCGAGAAACTTTATATGACATCATTTAAAGCACATGTACTCGTAAATATAATATTGCAAACAAATCGCCACGAATCGAAAATATACACATTTTTGAAATTTTTAGTAATTTTCGCGCAGTATTCCGTTCAATATGTGCAATTTTAAAAAATAACAAAAACAACATTTTCTCAAAAGACGCTCCAAATTTTTTCTTTACACTTTTGGTGGGGATAGTGTTAAATGTACTCTATGATATGACATAATCATCAGTTTAATTCTTTTGTTTCTTCAAAAATTGCAAAAATGTAATTTATACAAACTTTTCGAACGGAGACTGCTAATTGGACCCTTAAAAGTTAATTTTGGGGTATTTTTGTTTTTTTAAAAAAATACACAAATGTAATTTTTTTAAAAAGATCTTTTACGTAGTTAATATGCTTATTTCCAGCAATTTGTAAACACTATTGTATTTGTGAGTTAATGTGCTTCAAATGACTTCTAATGAAGTTTTTCGAAAACAATTTTTTTGTGAAAAGGAGCTTCAAATTTCGAATTCACAGTAGCACTTAAACACACTTTTTCTGTTCTTTAATATTCTTAAAATAATATTTCCGTTCTACCATTAGGAAACCGAAAAATTTAGAAAATGTCAAAAAGATGTACTTTGGGCGGCGATAGATGGCAGTTGGCAAGGGTACGTGGCAAGTCCGAATAACTACGCAAATAGCCAACAATAAAAGCCAAAGGAAATTGCAAACTAATACGGGAAAGTCTGTGCCATTCTGTAACACCACTAGTTTTTACTTTCTCGCGCTCAAGAAGGAACTTCTTAAGAAGAGAATGTTATGTATTGCTGCGTAAAAAAACGGCAAATTTTGCGCAGAAAAACTCACATTACAGGGCCCTAGTAACGAAAAAGTGGATAAATTCAACTGCTAAATTTAGGGAAAAAACTTCTAATATGTGGTGTACCTAGAATCCATGTTTTATTGGTCCTTGATACCGAAAAATCGATTGACTGCAAAACGTCTGTCCGTACGTCTGTCTGTAAACAACGCTAGCGACTAAACACTTCTGCCGATTTTCTCCAAAACTGATCTTCTTCGATCGATCTAATTTGTATATTATTTCATACTTCATTTCATTATTTCTTATTATATTTATATTATATTTCTGTTATTTCATTTTAAATTGGGTCCATTAATTGTGTTAAATGTGAAAATAAATAGATGAGCGGTCATTGTTGGTTGTTGTAACACCTCACTGATTACAGAAGCGACAATGACCGCTGTGTAATATACACTGATAATATAAACTGACCGCAGTAATACAAACTGCGTAAAACTGGTAATATAATCGCGATAATATAAACTGATAGTTTTATATATCTGTAGAATATTACAATACCATAATGTTTAATAATAACTATTATATGTTACCACTATATATTCGTGAATACGCTGCATACCTTAGACAACGAATTCAATGCCAGGAATATATGTTTACTTTCCTGCGCTTTTTCATTTAAAGTTTTGAATAAAAAAATCTATTGCTTGAAACTTTAATTTTTGCACCAAATGTTCTACGATTTAAAATGAGTTTTCAAAAAAATGTCTACTGAGATGTGTTAAAACGCAGAGAAATTGTGATATAAATGGTATTACATAACCATTACTAATGGCGGCTTTGTGTAGTAGTGGCTTGAATTTAGGCAGATACAAGCATTTCATTCTATATTTATTATTTTAAACATATTTTTGAAATAACTTAAACAAGAAATTTGTTGAATATTCGTAATTTAATAACCTTTTAGTAAATTGTACACACTTTTTGTTTGAAAATATAGAATTAAAAACTTCGTGTTTGCCTACACTAATGCAGAAAACAATACGCGTCGTGCTCCTACGTTCTTATATGGAGCTTAAATTTCAAAGACGCCTTATTGTGATATACCAAATGCGGGAGGGCATTCAATTTCAAATGATTTAATGCTTTAATGTTAGTTTAATTTATAATTAGACACTTTAGTAACGCGTGTAAATAAATGACCAGGATCTTGCTAGGGAGAACACCAATGTTTTGACATGTCACGATATTTGGTAAGCGGGCACCTTAGTAACAAAGATAAACAATTTCATGAGCCCGTTGTTATAGTGTAGCATCAGTCGAAAATGCGTGTGTAAGAGTAGAAAATTCGCCAGAGAGTGCACCTTGGTTGTAAAAGTAAATAATAACAATCCGTTGGTAGGGAATATCAAAATTTTGTACAACAATGAATACGAGTTTTCCTGGATCAAAGAACGAAAAAATAGTTAGTTGGAGCTCAGATTTCATAGCATGAGGATCATTTCTGAATTTAGGGGGTGCGTGCTCGAGTTCAGACTTGTAGAAATTTCGGAGATACAGTTCGGGACTTTAACTTTTTTTTTTCCGCGAGTGAAAGTGGAACATAGAAACATTTTGGTTAAACCGTGCACTGACTTGGATTATTTTCATACCGATAGGGAGGAACATGTAAGAAACTTGTCAACTTTAATTAGTTTTCACCAGTGACGAAGTTGAAGCACCAAGCTAATAAATATTTTGCCGAACTATGCGAGGACTTTAATTATTTTACAAATGGATAGGGACGTGTAAGTAACTGTAGAACTGTTTATTTGAACTTTGATTATTTTCACCAGTGCTGGTGGTGATATGGCAGGCTAGTGCAAGCAGCTTCGGGCGCATGAATAACCGATTCAATTAGTTATACCCAGGTAGGCATCTGCATGGACGCATATGACTAGTGCATTATGTGAATGGGAGTGACTTCGTGGCGTGTCGGAAGATTCAAGATAGAAGGCATCAAGACTGGAACTGGTAACCGGTCGGTCGGAGGTGATGGTGTGAAGATAGGCGGCGTCCGAGCGAAGCATCAAACGATACAACGGGAAGAGAGCTCAGGTCAATGTTCGTACGAACAATTATTTTATTTTTCATGGTCATGACCAAAGTCAATAATTTTTAAAGAGTGTTGTTTCGATTCAAATGAAATCTTTGTTTATAATAAATTCAAATTGTTCTAGTGCTAAAGAAAGTACAAAAAACTTGGTTATTATTGTGCAATCTAGCACGGGATTAAAATAACTTTCAGGTTTTGTCGTTTTCCGTATGGAAGCAAGCCGACAGGGGGCAGATTGTGGTTGAACGATGAGGTAAGCCTAATTGTGCCCCTTGCATATTCGAACCCATGACAGTTACAAGCATTACGTGTCAATAGAGAGATATTTGATGTTACGTGTTAATAGAGAGAGATGTCGATTTCGGTACATCCAGAAAGTTGCCCCACCCATTACATTAACCATACTTTAATGTACTCTAAAAAAGGCAATTCATTAGTGATACATCGAGTACTTGTCAATGATAGACTCAGTTTGCGACATTTCTGCTCCAGTTAAAAAAAAAGTTTTGAGAATAAATCCAGTGCCTCTAGAAAAATGAAGTATGTTTAAATGTGCGCTCATCTGCGTATATAATTAAAGCACCATCAGTTATTATGGAATGTGGGGTTAAAAGCCTTGTTGAGGTTGAGTGTTTTTGAATTAGAAATGTAGTACAGCTTCAATAAGATAATTACAGACATAAAACATAGGTTTTAAAAAAGGTTAATAAATTTCATAAAAAATCTTCGTAAGCAGGTAGTGGGTAATATTTACGTTATTACGCAGGACATCGTCGATGGTGAAGATTGGGTTTTGTCATCTAATTAGTATTCACTTTGAAGTCTCTAAATCAGAGGTCATGTACGGTTTCCCCAAGGGTTTGAAAAATAAGTAATTTTTAAAATAATGTTTATAATAAAATTCCAATTATTGTGAACATCTAGAACCAAAATGCAATGTAAAGAAATTTTCTTGCATCAGCAATTTCACTGCTGCGGACCATTGATGTTTATGAGTAAATTTTCCACAATTTTCCATGGGTTCCAAGTCTGGAAAAATAGCAATTTTAGCAGGCAATGTAGAATCCAAATTTGCGTGAAAGTGATTGGGCGCAATACCTAATTCCCCGTACCAATTCGTCCATCAATTGGCAGATCGATTACTGGCACCCCCAGTTCATCTGGCAGCCAAGAGAGAAAGCAAGAGCTATTTGCCTTTGGAAACAAATCCTTCTCAGACCGACCGAATCATTAAAAATTGTACTTCATTTCTTATATGGAGCCAGTGGATTGACAATCCATCACATTAAACAATATATCTCGGCAGGCGGCGTCAACCTACCGACCCTGAAGATGCCGAAGGAGCAGACGAAACGTCTGAAATGACTATTTCGATTGGTCCATAGCCTAATGGTCCACAAAGTAATATCAGTCCATACGCTTTGAATCACTACTGAATCTTTTAGCACAATGTAAAGTTACATATTTCAATTACTTTTACATAATTCGATCTTTTGAATTTCGGGGTGTGTTAAAAAGATGCACATTTTTGTTTGAACAACATAATTTTTTGTTTGAGAACAATTGCCTAAGGATGTAAGTTCAACGGAGCGTTCCGAGGCACTGATTACGTCACTGGGCATTTTCCCTTCGTGCTATGCGCTGCGGTCCCAACGCATCAACTGCACGCACCACAAACCAAGGATTCCCTGTTCACCGAGATATTTGCAGCAAAACAACTGTCAGCCTTTAATTATTTAGGTTGAGAACGTGTGATTTTGAAAGCTTTTTTACAGACCCGTTCCTCATGTCGAAACAATCGGCACTCGTTCACTTCTGGAAACCGACATATTATATAACATCACTCAAGGCAATGCCAACTTTTGAACAGATGTTTTCTTTACCTATTGTTTTTCAAATGTTTGTCTCATGTTTTTGTTTTATAGGTTGACATTTCCTAAATTTTAGCAGCTAGAACATAAATATTCTATCTATCGCATATTTATCCCTAATTAATTATTACTGCGTTTACAATTTAGGTCATTTTGACTGTAAATCTGGAAATAAATATTAATTAAAGAACAAACAAACACGATGTTATAAGACCCCATTTGTTATTTTTACCAAATGTATATTTCTAAATGTTATATGCTTATTTTTAGCTATTTTCTTGGCCGTTATGGATCTGAAGAACAAACGAAGGATAAATACGTTTGACCTGCAGCTCATAGAACATTTATTTAACTCTAATAAATGGTGAAGTTTCAGGAAGAATAAGAGAAACAATATAGAACAAGGAATATAAGACATATTACCGAGAATTTTAACGAAAAACGAGAGATGATTAATCGGTAAACATATCACACGAAGGTTCTAAAAACTATTTTGGAAAGGTACACGGAAGCAAATGGATGTAGCGGAAGCAAACCTGTTCAAGGTCGCGAGTTGAAGGAGAAGGCACTAAAGCACTAGTGGTATCAAGGTCTTCTACTGGTGGCAGTGGCAGCGTCGTGGCACCATAGAGTGCCACGAGCTTCTCTGCGCCTCTAGCGTCGGGAAAGGGAACTCTTAGTAACCCCACCGTTTTACAATGGGGATGGCGTTGTCTCTGGTGGCGGGGTAATAAACTACGTGAAGGGACGATATCGTCGTGGCACCCGTGCCACGGACTCCCGCTCGTCGAACCGACTTGACTTGACGACTTGACTAAAGAATGGTGTGTGGCACCTGCTAGCTAAACGCCAGAGAAGACGCGTGCGACAGTGCCCCTTCGCCACGAAGGACCTCCGTGTGCCCCATGGACGGGGAGCCCTGCCCCGCCGCGGGCGCTCCCAGCCGCACGGGCGTGGGCGTGGGCGGTGCGGGGCTCACCCGCCGCCGCCTTTCACCGCCCGGTTACGCAGCGTATCGCTCGGCGACGCCGCTCCTGCCCACACGCCCGCCCCACCACCCAGCTTATAGCACGACGACGACGTCCCGACAGGGCATCATACGCCCGCCCAGCCATTGCCCGGCGACGCTCCATCGCCCCGACAGGTCTCCATACGCCCGCCGCCCACCATTCGCCCGCCCAGCTGCCTAGCCATCGCCCCGAGAGGCCACCATACGCCCACCACCCATCATTCCCCCGCCCACCTCCCTAGCCATCCATACGCTCACCTAACTATCTAGCCATCGCCCCGTCAGGCCACCATTCGCCCACCGTCCACCATTGGCCCGCCTAGCTGCCTAGCCATCGCCTCCTCAGGCCACCATACGCCCGCCCACCGCCCACTTCTCGCTCGCCCTGCTGCCATCGCCATAGCCATCGCCCAGCGACGCCCCCGTCGCCCCGACCGCCGTCTCCTGGCGACGCTCCTGTCCCCATCGCCCAACGCCTCTCCATTCCCGGCCGCCCACCGCCCAACCGTCGCTCGACGTCACCCGTCCATCGCCCACTCGCCCTTCCCCGCCGCACGGCGCCGCTCGCCCGCGCCCGCCGCCCAGCCGCCGCCCAGCGCCGCCCACGCAGTGCCCGGGCGCCGAGCCACTCCCTCGCCTCAGCCAGCCCGCAGCCATGGCCACCAACGGTAGGGGCGACTCCACACCGATAGCGCAGTTTATCAAAGAGCTAACATCCATATCTGTGTTTATTGTATTGACTAATTTGCAGTGCGAGGTCGATTAACGAACCTAATCCAACGACGATGTTCCCTCCTCGAATTGATCGTTAATCGATCAATGATTAATAATGCATTTCTATGAGTATATGTTAACTTTTAGTTGGAGTGAGCGGTGTGAAGTACCGCGCGGATAAGCTACAATTTGTGTAGCAGAGATCACGTGATTCCCTCTCAATTGTACTCTCGTCCCTACACCTTTTCGGGTAGTTCTTGTGCACAAACTGCGCGCTCTTGAATCATTTGTGGTATTTTCGTTTCGAAATGAAAGTTGAAGACGTGGGATGAGAACAATTCGTGAACGAGACAATGAACGCTGTAGAGGAAGACTATGAAAGAGTACAATTGCTTGTTGGACAGAGCGGATGATTCAAATTTCGTAAATTACTTCGGTTTGTCTTGATAAAATAGCTCGTCGATTCATCAGATATGCTACGTTATGCTACGAAAGGCTACAATTACCGAGCCGTCACAAAGAAAATTACGTTCTTGTATGGAAAGTGTAATACATCTATATTGCGCTAATAAATATGCAAAACATGTGTGAAAGATTGGGAGAACTATAATATTGAGAGAATATTCTCTTGTGATGTAGTTCTCGCTTGGAGTGTAGTAATGTATAAGATCTGAATCCCTTACAATCATTTTATAAAATCAGTTCTTTGATCTCGGGATAAAATGAGAATTATTAACTATTCAATACTTTAAATTTATTTTAAAAACATATACAATCATTAACAGAGATACCTTTTCTCCGAGAGGTATCACATACCGGCGACACCAATAATTGGTTCTTAATTAATTATTAATGAATAGAAAAATGCTCAAAACGTACGGTTAATTCGCTTTCGAGGTCCTTCCAAAATGTATCATTACTGAAATGAACATATTTATAGGTATATGTGTATATTATTAAGTATGTGTATATTATTTCATATTTTTTCGTTCGTCCGTCTTACAATTGAGCTTCTGTTATACGTTTACAAATTAATCTTTTAGAAATTATTTACAATCTATTTGAAATAAATATGAAATAAAATAGCTAACTTTCAGTCGCCTGCTCCTAAATTACGCAGTTGGATGCTTCGTAAGTTAGAAATTGCATATTTTTTCTTATTTCATTTTATTATTATTTATTATATTCATATTATGTTTCCATTATTTTATTTTAAATTGCGTTCTTTACTTGTGTTAATTGTGAAAACGAATAGATGAACGGTCATTGTCGGTTGTTGTAACCCATTGTTGTAACGCCGCACTGATAGAGCGACAAAAAGTTATTTCTTTAGCGTGAGAAAAAAATGTGTATTAACAACTTAATATTAACATATTTTTACTAATGAACTAATAATTAACATTTTGAGTTAAATTATTAGCGACACTGATCTACTAGGGGCCCCCAGCACGTGCTTTTCATCTGACGCTCGTATTCATCATAGGGTTTTTGTACGGCATAGCGTGCACCAACCGACTGCGATCTCCGATCTGCGCATCCGCATATGCACATTATACGAAACTCGAACTGCGCAAGCGCAGATCACTATTGCTGTTGATTGCTATCACGCTTCGTGCAAAAATTCTAAAAACCCTCCTATACTTCGATTTTTCTTTAGTGCTCGAAGACATTAGGTCATTGTAACACCTCTTGCCTTATAAAATGTATCATTTTAACAGTGGTAAGCACATTTCTGAGGCCACGAGCCCCGTTGAGGAACGTTCGCGAATTAATTAAAAAATATTCAGTTCTTATAAGGCAGGAGGTGTGACAGTTACCTGACGTCGTTATGGAGAGGATTTTTATACCTTAAAAATCTTGAAATAGGCTTTTAAAAATATGCATTTATGACCTAAAAATTCTGACACATGCAATAAAAATAACAAAATTTCCTTTCTTGTTACAATCGAGGAGAAACATGCAATGAGAATGAACTTATAATGGAATGAAAACTGATATATTGGAAATTGATATATTGGAACTGATATATGATACCACTTGGAATGAACTTTTATGCAAACATAATATAATCTACCTAGTAATTTCGCGGGATAAATAATTGAAGTAAATATTCACTTTAGTGAAGCATTTTGTACGTCTCGAATTTTTTTGTCTGATTAAAAAAATGTTGTATCGAGAAATATTCTACATTTGCACAAGCATTTTATCATCTATAGAAAAGAAAAACAACGCAATCTTGTCACAAGCTCTTTCTAAACAGTGAATGCTCACGCATAAATATTTTCTATGTAAAAATTAAACGTTTTAGAGATGTCTTTATTTTACCGAAATGTGCAAAATATTTATACGAAGATGCTAAAACAGGAAAACCGATCAAATTTGCACAAATATGCACTAATCAAAGCATCTAAAGCATTAATCTACAAAGCATCCAATTGTAACTAAATGTCAAGAAATTTCATTCAGCTATGCCCTGAAGGAATGGACAAAATATGCAAAATCATAGAAATCCTCTCCCTAGTCATCGGCCATTACAGAAATATCACAGTATAATGGGCGATTGAACGGCATCGATGGAGTTCAGCAGCACATACTTTCTAGCATTGTTTCTGACACATACTTTCTAGACAGGTTCAGATTTTCTTACAAACACATACTTTCTAGCATAGTGTTTTAACAGCACATACTTTCTAGCATTGTTTCTGACACATACTTTCTAGACAGGTTCAGATTTTCTTACAAACACATACTTTCTAGCATAGTGTTTTAACAGCACATACTTTCTAGCATTATTTGTAACTTTCGTAATGTTCGAAAATTCGGATAGTTGAAAGAAAATCGAACCTACGCCATTTATACAAGCGTGCTTTACTTCCTTCATCCGAGGCAATAATGCCTTGGCGATAATGCGCCCCGCGGTTCGCAGCTCCCGGTTCCGGCGGCGGCGCCGGCGCGGAGAGCGAGTGCGACGCAGAAAACGGCTTCGCCGAGTTGGCGGCCCTCGCGGAGAAGCGCGACCGGGACGTGATCGAGATCACGCAGCGCCTGCACGGTGAGAGCCCCGCCGCCGCGCGCCGCCCGCCGCGCCGCTCGCGAGCACGTGGTGCGGCGGCGGCCGCCCGGCCGACAGCCGCTTCCTGCCGCGCCGCGCCGCCGCCGGCCGTTGTTCTGACCGGGTGTGGGGGAGAGGGGGGAGGGGAAGGGAGGGAGAAGGGGATTAGGGGGTGGAGGGGTGACTACGAGCGGCGAAGGGGAGAGTCGTGCCGTTTGGGAGGGAGGGCTCCAAGGGCACGGCAGATAATACTAGCGGAATATTTTGGGGGGCTGCGGCGGGTTGTACGAAAATAACTATAGCGCTCAACAGCACATACTTTCTAGCATTATTTTTGTAACTTTTGTAATTTTCGAAAATTCCAGATACTTCAAGGAAAATCAAACCTGCGCCATTTATATACGTGTGGTTTACTTTATCCGAGGAAGATATTTAATACAAAATGTTGGGCCATTTTTGAAAATGTTGAGGCTTCCAAAATCAAAATATCCGCTTGAAACTCGCAGGGCCTCGATTTCAGATGCAGGTCGATGGGGGAATATAAATTTTGGAGAAAATCGTCTGAAAGTTAGGCGCTAGCATTGACCAGTCGGAGACCACGTTTTGTCGTCAACCAGTTTTTCGGTATCAAGGAGACATATCACGTAAATTCTGACAACATAAAGTGTTAGAGGAAGTTATTTACTACGGATAGGAATTTTCCCGTCACCAGAGTCCTGCAATAATAGTTTTTTTTGTTTTTTTTAAATTGAAGATTTTTGCCGAATCGAAAACCATTTTTCCTCTTTACAATGAAACTACGAAGTTTGACAAGAAAGTGAAAATTAATTCAATTTTGATTTGCTTGCCAACTTGTCAACAAGATGCAGACTGTCGTTTACTGATTTGATAATGATTACGGTGAATTATTCACTATCGACAAAAAACAAACAACAAAAGATCTGGCCTCTGATGATGGCACTGGTTCAGACTGACTCAGAAATAAAACAATGTTATTTTACCGACAATATTCCAAATTACTCTCCCAATGACTTGTAAAACAGTAGATGGTGAGAAAATACAACTGTCCAAAGCAGCTGTTTAAATAATAATTAATTATAGTAATAATTAACATTTTAATAATGTTGCATTTTATAAACCATCGTTCCACCAAGTAGTGAATCGTAGAATGTGCGTACGGTCCCAATGTCGTGGCCTTGATCACACATACGAGCCCTTTGATCACAGCCCGCCATGCGTCGAACAGTGGCCTTGGCTGGGACACGCGGTTTCCGGCCCAGCTGCCACTTCCACCGCCACCACCACCGCCGCCGCCTCCATCGCCGTTTCCACCGTCACCACTCGCGCCTCCACATTTCCTCCTTTCACCTCCTCCATCTCCACCTTCGTCACCCTTCCCTCACCTCCACCGCCACCTGTCCTCTCGATTTCCTCTGGGCGGTGTGAGCATCCTTCTCTGACTCACCACTGCAACCTTCAGCTGCTTTTCATGCTTTCCTGTCTCCGTCACACTGTTCGACACGAGGCTCATCTGCGCCGTTCGCGTGGTTGGGGAGCGAAGTGATCGTGTGTTGCAGAAAGGGCCCTTCAGGACTCGTGTTCTCCTCCCCGCATCGTGTGAATGGATTTACGAGAAAGCAAAGGAAATTTTACTCCTCTCACAAACTGTGGCGTAGCTTCAGTTGGTGTCACCCGGGGCAAAACTAATGGTATCCCCCCCATAAATTCAATATAAAAAACTATTAATAGTTTGTTCAATAGAAATATATTTGCACATTCCATTTATAATGTATTAAATCACTGCATTAATTCAGAATAAATGAAATTTAATTTTTAAGTAAATACTCTAAAACGAAGTATAGATAATTAACAAGTGCGTGTTTTTATAAAAATATGATTTTTAAATAAATCATTAAAATTATATAATTCCAATTATACAATTTTGTAATTGATGCCACCCCTTAAATGGTGTCACCCGGGGCGGACCGCCCCCCTGCCCCCACCTAGCTACGCCACTGCTCACAAGGCAATGTTACATTTCATTTCTCTCATTAAATACAATTTCATGAGAATATTAAGGAATGAAGCATATTATTTGCGGTGCTCAAGGCAATTGAGATAGTACGTCAAAAATCGCCGTTTTTGAGTTAGTAAAGAAATTTATTACGAAAAATCTAATAGGGCTAGTTAAGTTTTCATAAATGTAGTTTAGAAAACAGCAAAAATGTGCGTGTAGTAAAGCACATTGTCTCTATCACGTAAACGCCTCCGTTCAGATTAAAACAGTTATGCAAAAGATAATTTTTGAGGTGTAATACTTTTTCGAGCACCTACGATAAGTCTAATATGAAATACATAGGATGAAAAGAAGAAAAAATTAAGCATGTAAAGAAGAATGAAATGTCATTACTATCGCTTATCACTTCTAATTCGATTTTTCGAAACAGAAAAAAATGGTTACTTCACCTCTGTTCGCTGGTAATGCAGCGTTTCAATCCCGAGAGGCGTTTTTTCTTTAGCTTATTTAAGGAAGGGCCATTTTTAACAAAAGCCAGGAATTTTGTTTATTTTAAATAAAAACTAGAAAAATCAAGTAAAATATATTTTTTTATAAAAAAAGAACTAGAACTCAAAAATTACAAAAAGAATTTATAGTAGTTAATGATGCACTAAACGACTATTGTATGACAAACCTGGATAGAACGCGTAACTGACGCAAGAGTGATAAAACCATTGGAGTTACAAAGGCTTATGGGAAGGAGATTAGTTCCTAAACCACGAAAGATGTCGGGAATGAATGTGAAGAAGGATCAGACAGCATGTCTAAACCATAAGGTCGATGACGGTGATCTCTCTTTCAAGGGGCAAGGGCTACAGAATTCATTTTTGACTTCGATCTGTACAAAGTTCTACTAGCACAAGAAGCTAAGAACAGTCGCAATCAGATTCGCGATGAACAAACTCAGAAAATATGGCAATGACGATTTTATAAGATCTAGTTCGAACGGAGGAAGGACACGTACAGAGACCGTTATACAGTGACCTGTACAAAATTTACAACAGCACAAGAGAGCGTGGATGAAGGATAAGAGCGCGTTCAGTTGCGAGCTGTGTCAAGAGGATCGCGGAGAGTTTTCCTCTTGCGCTGCCTTCCTCGCAGCTGGGACGTCCCCGCGCCTTTCCCCCAACACGCGCACGTGCTACAGCTGGCTGCAGCGATCGCGTGGCAGAGGCTGGCTGGCACAGTCAATGGACGACCCACCCGCCCGCCGTGTGTCCTTCTGCGCTTGCGCAACGCTCGCTGCACGGCTGCTCCTTGCGCCGGCGTCGTTTCCTGCCGTGGGGGAAGGGGGACGTTGTAGTTTCGAACACGTCCGCGACGCTACGCCACCATCTTCATCCCCCCTCTTTAGTTTCTAAGATAACCGCCAGGTGCGCCCGTGTTCTTTGATGTTACCAACCGCAGATGGCAGAGGCGCCTTTGAATTTGGCGGGTTCTTTCACGTTTGCTTTGACGACTTCCTAATACGGTTAAACGACATAAAAGTAACTGATGGAATGGCTAGTATCAGACTACCATTGGATATTCGATTCGTTGACAACTCTTTAAAACGACTTTCCATGAATTTACAAGGTAGATGTTGCAGCTCGTTGCGTGTAACCTAATCATACATAGACGTCAGTGGTTTTGTAAAGACAGGCTTAAGGATAAGACGTATTTTCATGCAATAGAGCTATCCATAATTACAACTCATGTTGTAGGAATCTTTCTTATCAGTTGTTAGTGTCAACAGCTCATTACAAAAGTCCACATATTCTACCTGTAAGTTATGTTACAACTCATTTCAGGAAGATACTATTCATTTAAAATTGATACACACACATGTGTGTGTATCAATATATATTGTGTATTATACTGTATAATACAATGTGTATTTATCAATATAGTGTATTGTACTGTACAATACAATGTGTATTTATTTATTTATTTATTTGTCAAAAAACAGTAAAAACTGTATATGACGTGTGGGGAAAGAAATTTATCTGCGCACATTTTCTTGAGGGCCAGAATTAAAAAAAATTTAAAAAAAAATAATGAAGAAAAAATTAATTTAGAAAATAATTATTTTAGAAAAATAAAAATATTTGAAAATGTTTTTTCCCGAGTTATAGAAAATCAATTTCAACTGTAAATGAACTACAAGCAAAAGGAGTGCTCAACAAAACGTGCGCACAGTGAAGCTACATTTACGTCCAGAAGCAAAACAAGGGGCCATCTCAGCATTTACTCAATGGATCAGGGAAACTGGACAAAAACCTGAGAGACGAGATGGGGGTCATTGACCCGGAAGCTGAAATACATTACTTGTTACAGGCGTATTAAATATTTTTTAAAAATGTATACAATGCAAACGTAAACTAATTCATTATATATCTTTGTTTTGTTACATTAAACATTATTTTTCTTATTCACGATCAGTATAGTCGGTATCAGTATCAGTATAGAAACAGTTTTGCAGCAGAAAAGATTTTACTTTAAACTTAAATTTTTGTACCGACTTTAATAGTTTTATGTCATCTGGCAATGCGTTGTAGAGTAACGTACATGTATTGTATGTTGATTTCTTGTACTGAGCTGTTGATACTGACACTTGATGCACGTGATTTCTACGGCATGTGTTGTAATTATAAATATCAATATTGCATGAAAATATCTTCCCTCCGTTAAGTAGGTCATTTTTGACAAATATTACAGATTCGTAAATAAATAGACAAGGCAATGGTAAGATTCCCAGCTCAATGAAAAGAGGCTTGCAGGAATCACGTGGAAGGCATTTTTTCATTATTCGAATAATTTTCTTTTGCAATCTGAAGGTCTGAATACTACAGGATGAGCTTCCCCAGAATATTATGCCATATCTCAGGCGGGAATGCACATTTGCAAAATAAACGCAACGAGCTGCATGAAGGCTGACAGAATTTGAAAGAATTCTGAATGCGTAGCATAATGAACTTAATTTAGTGTTTAATTCTGTTATATGTACTAAACGACTATTGTATGACAAACCTGTGTACATTCCATTTGAGGTTTGATTGAATTGAAAGACCTAAAAATTTTGTTGCCTCAACATCAGCTAATTGCATATTGTTCATTTTCAATGGAACATGCGATTTCCGATTTGAGATGCAAAAATGCATTGAAACAGTTTTTCTTTCGTTAACAATTAATTTGTTATTAATAAACAAATTTGAAACTTCTGAAATTGTACTATTTACTGCTTCTTTTTTGCAAAGAACATTCGTGTCATCAGCAAACAGAACCGTTCTTCCCTTTTTAATAGACGAGGGCATATCGTTTACATATAACAGAAAGAGAATAGGACCGAAGATCGAACCTTGCGGGACCCCATGCTCAATTGGCAAAGAATTGGAAATATAAGTATGTAATGTCCTCTCCTGCCAGTATGGTATTTCTACTCTGAGTCCGATGTTTAAGGTAAGAAGTTATCCAATCTAGGGCAATACCACGAATTCCATACGAAGGTAATTTTGAGAGCAAGATCTTATGTCTGAGTTATGATCTTATGATGTTTTGAGAGTCAAAATCTTTTGAGAGATCTAAGAATATTCCAATGGGTACTTCATTTTGGTCTATTGATGAAGCAACATCTTTGAGAAAAGAAGAAATGGCAGTTTCCGTAGATTTTGATTTTCTAAAACCGTGTTGTGAGTCTAAAAACGCTTTGTTTTTCCTGAGAAAAGTTTCCATTCGTAAATAGAAAAGCCTTTCTAATATTTTTGAGAAAACTGACAAAAGAGAAATTGGCCGGTAATTTTGAATATCATTTTTGTTCCCTTTTTTAAAAAGTGGTTTAATTTTTGCTGTTTTGAAAATATCTGGAAATATTCCTGTACATAAAGAAGCATTGAAAATGTGAGTTAACGGATGTATAAAGGCAGGTGCACAAGTTTTTAATAAACAATCCGGAAATTCATCTAAACCAGATGAATATTTATTTTTTTGTTTACTGACTATTCTGAGGATTTCGTTGGGAGAAGTTTCGGAAATAAACATGGTATTTGAAATTTTTTGGGAAGTGTAAAATGTTGAATTTTGTGATTTTAGTCCCTTCGTGAGATCAGACGCAATTATAGAAAAGTGTTTGTTGAAGAGATTGGCAACTTTTTCCGGATTACTCGTTTCTCTTTCATTATCCTTTAAAATAACATTCTCTACAAGGTATCGAGATGATGTGGTTGTTTTTTTTACGATATCCCACATTGCTTTAGTTTTGTTCCTAGCGCTCAAAATGTCCTGTCTATTTTTCGTTATTTTTGCCTGAACTATTACTTTTCTTAAAATTCTTTTATATTCTCGGAAGTATATATGGAAACCGGGTGATACGTTATGATGTTTAGAAATAAAGTAAAGCGTACGTTTGTTTTTACACGATGTTCTATTTCCTTGTGTGTATTTTGTATCAATATACAGGGTGTCCCACCAACTATGGACCACCCCCATAACTTCTAAACGGTTCCGGATATGGAAATGGAGCTTTCGATTAACAATGCGGAATCATGGGGCAAGTAACATGCCATAGAGAAATTGCCTATAACATTTTTAGTATTCGAGAAATTTAATCATCTTTGATTTTTTAAATGGAACTGTATATTTTTTTCAGCATCAATGTATAGATCATGAAAACATGAATAAAATGATGTATCATATGCTAGTATTTTGATAGTAATTTGAGTGTAAAATTAGATTTTCTGATATGTGATTTTGAATTAAACTGACAATATTTCGTGAAGCAGCCCTTGCAACTCTCGCCTTCGGCAAAAGTGACCTTCACGGCGTCAAGACTTGCGTGGAGAGAGGAGACTGAGAGGGGTGGCAATGAGGGATAAGAGGCCTAACTAAATCAATCCAGGATCTTGTCACAAAGGTCACATTAAGAAACACTAATTTCAACGATCAGAATAAGAGATTTTTTTCCGTTGATTTATCTGCATGTAACTTGTCTTCATTAATAATAAATATCATTTTCAAACTTGACAAGAATCCAACCACCGTCTCTTCGTTGGTAAATTTAATTTTTAATTAAGATGATTATTCGTCCACTGCGCAACCGTACCTCTCCTGTTGTTCATAAATGGAAAAGAAAACATTACACTTCCGTCTTCTGCCGTGGATTTTCAATTTTGTGGCAGCAAGTGGCGTTATGAAGTGAGAAACTCTCCAATCAGTATTAACAGTTGTGACTGCATATGTGCATTTGTGTTAAAGTTTGTTAAATTTACACTGAGAGTCTGTCAAGAATATTTCAAAAATTTTATTGCTTTCTCCTTTTTGTACGTGTTTAAATAAGAAGTTTATTAACAGTAAATAATAATAGAAAATGTCTACCTATCTATTATTTAATGAATTAATCGCGATATTACAATAAAAATCGTTAATCATTCATTCCCTTTCCATGGTTTAAAATGAGAATTTGTTTCTGCAAACACACTGAGCTCGATTCTTGTAAGTTTGAAAAGGACCTTTATTATTATCGTCCTTCCGCTACAAATTATTTTTATTTTGTTCTTTTTGATTATCGTTGCTTTTGAATTTCAGTATCAGAAAAGTTCAATTCAGACGAACAAATGGCAAAAATCTCTCATTTTGATCGTTAATGTTGATGTTTGTTCATATGATCTTCATGTCAAGACCATGAATTGCTGTAGTTACGCCTCTATCCCTCACAGCCGCCCCTCTCACACACCTTGTCTCCACGAAACAGTCTCGACGCCGCGAAGGCTGTCTTACCAACGGCTACTGTTGTGAGGGCTGCTACAAGAAAAGACCGTTTACTTAAAAATCACGTGTCAGAAAGTCTAATTTTGTACTCAAAATACCATCAAAATACTAACATATTATACATCATTTTATTCCTCTTTTCATGATCTCTACATTGCTGCTGAAAAAATATACAGTTCCATTTAAAAAATTAAAGATGATTAAATTTCCCGAAAACTAAAAATGTCATAGACAATTTCTCTACAGCATGTTACTTGCCCCATCATTCCGCATTAATCGAAAACTGCATTTCGATATCCTGAACTGTTTAGAAGTTATGGGGGTGGTCCATAGTTGGTGGGACACCTGTATATTGTGTATTTATATATAAATGCCAAATAATTTTTTTTGTAACTTAACTGTCTATATTATTATAGAGTATATTCTTTAATTTGTAAAGAAAATATGTATTTCAATAATGCAATAAATGCTTTAGAATTATGTATTTATTACATATGCCAATAAATGCTTTAGCCATGTTTACTTCTAAAAGAATATGCCAATAGAATATTGTACTACTTAGCTTCTGGGTTAATGATTTAATTTACATAGCCTTGTCGGGTATTCATGTTACATTGAAAAACATATATACCTATTGTTTTCATTTATTGGTACACTATATTAAATATTCTCACAATTAATTTTCTATTTTTACATATTTTGTTATTTTTCTTTTAATTTCTGTAATTTTATGAAAAATTTCAATTTCTAAGATTAATTTATGAAATAATTAAAATCCTTTATCAAATTTTCTATTTTTTGCCTGAACATTTTTACTTAAATTAATTACTAAATTTTGTACCTCTCTTGTTTCTCTCACTTTCACTCTTTGGATACTATTTACAAAATTTCCTGTTATTTGATATTTAATTAAATTAAAAATAATAAGCATCTTATAATGAATTCTCTATTTTATTGACAAATTCCAGAGTTTCTGACATGTTTCGAACTGCAGTGTACCTGTTACATTGAATTATTATCCTCTTTGTTGTACATGAAGTTTTTAAATGTTAGTTTGTTTGGCTTCAGTTGGTATTGATGCACAGTAATCAAAGTCAATTTATATGATAAAACATTTTATACAGTCATTTATATATATTTCAATTCTATTTAAAATATTAATATTTTTACCACTTTTCTTTATTATGTACACTATGTAATCTTTAAAATTTAATTTACTATTGTTAATTATTCCCAAATATTTCATTTTGTTAAGCCATTGTTTTTGCTTTAAGACAGTGGTGAATAATTTAATTTCTCTTATGCCTACATTTCTTCTTCTATGTAAAATAATAAATTTAATGTTTTCAACATTCATTATTAATTTATTTACCCTTAACAATTCTTGTATTGCAATAAATATATTTAAACTTTATAATTTAACTTCAATATCCACTTCTGATTCTCCAATTACAAATAATGAAGTATCATCAGCAAATAATTACGCTATATGAATTTTACAACCATTACCATTGTATACTACATTTAGTCATTTCTCTAAATTATAATCCATATTGGATCCAAAACTGTCCATTGCAGATGACCTAAATCTATGGTAATTTCAACTGAGATGAAATTATTATACTTAACTTTTTGCTTTCTATTCTTAATATATAAAGAAAACAACACTTTTTGACTTCTTAGATTTTATATTTACACATTTTCTCAATAAGCCTTGTCCTGTCAATAGTTTCAAATGTCCTCCTGAGATACAAGAAGTTAACTCCTCCTTTTTTTCCTGTATCATTAATCTTGCAGTCATCTAAAACTGCTTGTATTGCAGTTTCAACTGCCTGCTTTTCTCTAAAGCCTGATTATTTATTTGCTTCAATTTGATTTTTTCAACATACATACTTGGTCAATTACTTCTTTGTTATTTCTTCTAATATTTTTTTTTATGTATGGTAGCTTATTTATTCGTCTAAATTCACTTGCTTTCTTTTACTTGCTTGTCACTTTAGGAATTGGTAATACTGTGGAAGTCTTCCATGACTTCAGAAAAATCCCTTCTTCTAGGGAATTATTTGTTATTTTCAATTTTTAATGATACTACTTCTCTTATCTCATAATATTCTTTTAACATGTTTATCATAATATTCTCATCCGTTTCTTTTTATTAATCCATAGATAATTCTACGTAATAATTAATTTTTGATCAATGCAAATTTAATACAGGATATTAAGTAATAGAGGATATGAATACAAACACTGTCACAAAAGTTCAAATTAGAAATATGGTAACATGAAATTACATGTGCATCTGGCATTAGACAAGGGAATTCTCTAAGCCCTATACTTTTTAATTTAATTATGGACAAGCTTATTGACAGTGTAAAAGAAATGGCAAGATATAGAATGGGTAGTGAGAGAATATCAATATTGTGTTATGTGAGTGATGCAGTCTTATTTGCAGATTTAGAAGATAATTTGCAAAGACTCTTTCAAAAATTCTTGAAAAGTGCAGAATATTATAATATGGTCATTTCAACTGACAAAACAAAATCAATGGTGATCTCCAAAGAGCCTATACGGTGTAAACTGATGATACAGAATAAAATAATAGAGCAAGTAATGAATTCACTTATTTAGGAATTGAAATTTCAAGCACACATAATACATATAATGAAGTTAAACAGCAAGTAATGAAAGCAAGAATATCAGGGTATTTGAAAGATATGACATGGAGAAAAAAATTTCTTAATGTAGGAAGCAAAGTAAAAATTTACAAAACCTTGGTAAGACCAGTTATAACATATGGAGCAGAAGCAAGGGCTGATAATAGAAGTACTAAGACTCTACTTAGAACATCAGAAATGAGAACATTAAGATCAATATTGGGTGTTAACACAATGGGATAGATTGAAAAACCAATATATAAGAAATGAATGTGACATTATACACATAGTAAAATTTACAAGAACAAGAAGAAGAGAATGGAATGAGCACTTTACCAGGTCGGACAGCAAAAGAATAATCAAGATTGCCAGAGATTCTAAACCTACAGGAAAATGCGATCCAGGCAGACCGAAGAAAAGATGGATCGAAAGTTAGATTTCCACATCTCCTGAATCATCCTGACGGTGAAGTATGAAGAAAAACAGGTGTTAACCTTCATAAAAGAAACAGAAGATGAAGCAAATTTAATAAACTCATCTTTACACCATCTTTCTTCTTGCTTGTTAATTTTTGATTCCAGGTCAACGTTTTGAACTATAGTTTAAATGCTATTTATAAAATAGTTATTGAATTTGTTTGCAGTGTAGTCCACTTATTTACTACCTTCATTAAATGTAATATCTTTAACATTGCATCACAGTTTTTACCCTCTGTTAATTTATTAATTACTTTCCATAATTCTATCGAATAGCATTGTTATAATCTACTTTTTTTTCATTAACTAATTTAACTGGATTAATGTTATCTTCATGTATTCTTCCCCTTTTTTTGGTTCTCTTGATATTTTAGCTATTTTGTATGGTTCATTTCCCTTTTTGGGTATCATTCTTATTTCTTCACATTTTCATTAATTTCAGTGCACCTTAAATATTTTAAATGGTGCCACCTCTAAGGATTTTTCAATGACTTTTGTCAGTTCCATAAAGACTTTTATAAATTCATATCCTAATAATTCTTTAAACTGATCAATTTTAAATTGGTAAAGTCTCTTTTATGTGATTTAATTCTTTCTTTTCAATTTGTACATTTTTCATGGAAGGTGAATTAACTACTACCCCAGAATGATTGGTTACTTTTAGGATCTCTTGTATTTTGTATTATTACATTACACTGGAAAAAACTAGATCAACAATTGACTATTTCTGTCCACTCTAGTTGACTTTCTTACCATTTGGTTTAGTCTTAAAGCTTTAAAATTATTTAATAACTTCCTGTTGCCATAACTTTCAATTAGCATATTTTTATTAAAATCCTCCATTTTTATGCAATCATTGTCATTATTTCTTCCACTTTGTAAGATAATGAATTTGCTATCAGATGCATTTGGTGAATGATTGCAATTCCCAATCCTTTGTATTCTTTACAAAAAATATCTAATTTTACCAACCAACAGTTCTTTTCTAAGCAGTCTATTTCAACATTTTTTATTTTAATATCTGTTCTCACGAATATTATTACTTTCCAGAACTTCTATGAATCTCATCTGATCTATACGCCTTGTATTCCAATTCTCCAAACCTCTATATTTTCTGTAACTCGTATCTCGGAGAAGGCCTGTAAGCTACATTTATTTTGACTTTCATTTAGTATATATTTACAGATTTGATCGAAATTTGCCAATAAACTTAGCACATTTAGTGTTAGGAACACAGTTTGTATATTAATGACCCCCATCTCGATAACTTTGTCCCATTTAATCCATTGAGTAACTGCTGAAATGGCCCGAGTTCGCTTCTGGACGTAAATGTTCGTTCTCTATTCACACGTTTCGTTGTTTTCTTTTTGATAGTTGCGGAAGGAGTAGTGATGGCATGTGTTAGTTTGCCAGCAATAATAGAAATAAATATCTATAAATTCAAATCTCTGGTTCGTTTTCCGATACAAAGATGATTTTATTACTTGGGAGGGAAAATATCTAGTTTTCAAATGTTGCGAACTACCCTTGTTAGGTACCATGTTGCGAACCACTCGTACCTAAATTAAAATTTAACTATTTAAAAGAGTGGGGTCGTGTTCTGCAGTGCAAGAAAACTTGCATTAATTGTACCTATACCCATTTTTCAAACACAGTTTTGACTATTTTGGGCGATAAATAAATCAAGTATTGGAACAAAGGGGACTAAGAAAGATATAATTTCCTAATTGTCGCCAAGCACGTCTACTTGCTGACTACTACAGGGAATCCCGTGTTCCTCGGATAGTGCAAGTGTATGCCGGAAATATAAAGTCGTATCCCATAGCACGCACATCACTGACAGTTGCTATCGCGAAGGGCTTACTTCAAGGCGTGTTAGTATCTCAAGGGAAAGTAAGCGTGACCAATACATGCAGGTCTCTAATAAAATTAAAATAATGAATATACCTAACCAACATTAATGTTAGAGAAGGGTCTATGATGCTATTCACAGTATGCTTTAGGGTCTTCGTTAAAATAAATTCGCAGATGAAAAACAAGCGATTCTTTAGGGCTAACAAAAGTTATTTTATCGTTAAAATGAGCAAATAAAAAAAGATAAGTAACGAAATATTCAAATCCTCATACCATCCACTTACTTTCAGATTCAGTAACTGATAATCAACAATTTTAATGTCGTGTATGGGAAATTCATGCCTTTTCCTTATTTCATTGGATTTCTCTCTTTTGCTTACCTTCAGTTCCAGTTAGGATTTTCTATTTTCAGACTATATTTAATTTTACTTTAAAAAAGTAGTGATTTACAATTTCATCAAATCGTTAAATTGGGTGCATGACTTTCTGCAAATAATCTTGTCGCAGGGATGGCTACGGACCTCACCGACTGCACCAACTGTGCCGAAATGCGCGTCAAGTGCGTGGAAGTGGCTCTGAAGGACCTCTGCGACCGCATGCAGAAAGCTTCTGATAAATTGGTGCGTAGAGACCATAGTGCGTTCAGTGATTTATGTTCAATTATCCCTGAGGGAGAACGGACATATGACAGCTAAGAGATCGTCGCTACAAACTCTGCTTTCTCCATCTGCACTCAGTGTGATCCTGATGCAATAAAAAACACTTTTTCTTATGTAATACCACTATAAATATTACATAATTCTCTATAATGTTCGTCCTGAACCCATGTAATTCATTTTTTATCATTTCTTATTACAGAATGAAGTGTTTGGACCACTGGAATGAACGAAGCTTGCGAGAGATCTATCTAACACGACCCAGAACAGTAACATTTGCATTGCACTGCAATTTCGGTCTACGAGGAGCAAAGATGAAGGTTTCACAAATGAGACTACATAGTTAATTAAAAATTTTAGTTGTTTTAAAATCTGTCTGAAAGGTTTTTAAAAGAACATGAACAAACAATAAAATATGTAATATTTATAATTTACTAACATTCATTAAATTTTATCATGGGTTAATATTGATAAGTAACATAGAACTCCAGAACATCTAACCAATGCAAAAGTCGGTCCAGCTTGGCAAATTTTAACTGTGTCAATGAATTACCTTGTTGTAGAGGAATAAGTATGGGACAAAAGAATATCCTTAATGACTAATCGAGTGAATTTTTCACACAAGCATTTCGTTCTGAAATATCTTCCTTTACTGTCATTGATCTGTGACACCATAGCTAAGGAAACCCTCTCTGAAGGTGTAATAACTCTGAAGCAATAATAAGGGAACGAATTCAAATTTATTTAATATTATATGTATATAATATTAAATAAATATATTTTATGTATATAATATTAAATAAATATAAACATATTTATATTATATTATATATACACACACACGGATGGGGTGGGGTGGGTGGAGGGGTGGGGTGGGATGGGTGGAGGCATGAGCCAGCAAACAAAACGTCTCTTCAGGCGAGTCTGTCTGCTTAGGAATGGCGAGTCTGTATGCTTCAGTATGTTTAATTGATTGATTCGTGTTTCCGGGCGAGTCAACTGCTCATTAGTCCCGTAAGTGTAGTGCGTGTTTTCCACCGGGAGGTGGCGATGATCTTTTCCCCGCTGGATGGCGAGATCTGGCGCCGACCTACCGTCGACTAGCGGGGTTTTCCCATCAGCGGGGCATCGCCCCAGCCGGGACAAGTTGTAAGCTCCCGACCGGTCTCCCGGCATGTGTGGTAGTGTAGTAGTGCATGTTAGTGTAAGTGTGTGTGTAAGAGGGAGAGGATAGGACTAGGATGAGGAAGGAAAGACGTTTGTTAGGGTACTGCTCCGGCATTCGCCTGGATTCGCCTGTTTATCGGAGAAACCATGGAAAACCGATCAGAGCAGCCGGCCGCTAGAATTCTCCTCCAGACAGCGACTGAATTCGACCTAGCTGACAAGCTAGGTGTCGAAAATCCTGCCGCCGTCGGGACTCGAACCTAGGACCTCCCGGTCAGAGGGACTGCAGTGACATCAGGTTGATGCACTGAGCCATCTCTCCCGGTAGTACGCTTAGCCCGCTAGTATGCTTTAAAAGCCTCGGCGCTTTGTCCCCCTCCTTGTTATAGCTAAAAGTTCCGCTACTGACCGCTGGCGCGCTGCTCGCCGACCATTCCTCGATCTGCTGCTGCACTCAAATAAATAAAGATACACATTACAAACAGAGCACTTTTCGATTTACAGGCTTTGAATTCAAGTATTTGGGCATCTCCATTACTTCTTTAGTAACAGCAGCAATGTTCTTCACGACCTCTGAGAAAAAAATGGTCACAAATTATGTCAATGATCATTATTAAATCTGCGCTCTCGTCACATGCAAGGAAACTGTTTCTTTGCAAAGCTGGCTTAATATATTTTTGAAGGTTTCTTTTCACAACAGACCTTGAAAGTTGTGGTACAGCTTTCACAATAAATCGCTCTACCACATATAATCTTCAGGATTATTTAAAGATGAGAATTATTTGTTTATTTATTTAATAACCACCCATGTTAATTATCTTCACATTGTAAATAAATTTTTACATACATTCTTGATGTTTCTGAACGTTAATAAAATATGTAACCCGTACTTCGGCAACCTAACAATTCAGTTTATTCTCAAAATTCGATACAAATCTTGAAAAAACACTCACAAATAGCACAAACAATTTTTGTTTACGTTCAATAAAAACATACTGGCTCCATGTACTGGGAATGATCGTTTGAGATAGTTTTCGATATTTCTCGTATTGTAACACTTGTCAATCAAAAAGTGACACATTTTTCTCACAAACGTCATTGGATATCACGAGATGTCTATTTGTTGATTTTTATCTCTGATGTTTGATTTATTGTTCTATCATTGTTGTGGAAATTGGAAGCGGACTACGCAAAGAATTAGAAATAATGTCTACATTGTACTTTAGTTGCTCTTATTGAAAATCTCTAGTTTTTTTCTTGTACCTCCATTAAAGCGCCAATATGAATTTCGCTAGTCGAAAGTAATTTTATTACTATCTCTAGGTGAGAACGTTTTTACCAGGGCAATAGTGATTTGGAGTACTTTTTTTAGTGAACTTTCCTGAGTATTGTTTACAACAGCGTCAGCATTTATTTATAACAGCGCCCGTCGTCCGTTTTAGAATTAGTTTCTTCCAGTTATTTAGCGGTTATTTTTTCCCGAATACTTCTATTTTGAATTTTTACTTTTTTGAGCTTGTAATATAGATTAAAGAATAAATACAGTTTGAAAATATAAAAAAGATATTATAAAACTGATAAAACAATAGTTTTCTATTTTTTTCGTTTTCATCCACTGTCTTTAAAAACCTTAAAGACATTATGTGCATTATAGTTTTCTTTAAATAACTAAATATACAAGTAAATATCAGAAATAATTAAGAAGAAATATTGTATTTTATATGTCAAGAAGAATCACTACTGGTTCTCTAACCAAGTAGATTTCATGCACGCTATGTATTTGAGGGTTAATTTGAAGCATTCACTCCACAATTTCTTTTAAGCAAACTGCCCAGTGAAATATAATTTCAGTATTGTTTACTATTACCACCAACACGAGTTTGCAATGCCTCATATCACAGTAAGTGACCAAAATCGTCCGAAATGCGGGCATTTCCCTATGCATTAAAACGGCCCGAAGGTCTCGCGAATGGTCGGCGACCAGCGCACCAGCGGCCACAATGTGAAACTTCGTCCGTTCGCTAGCGTCCATAAGGATCGGCGAAGTGCCGCGGCTGTTAGGCATATTAGCGGGCTATGGCTTAAGAAACGAAACTGTAACATAGAAGATGGGGAGAGAAGAGATATAAATATAATAAAAATATATATTTGCATATATTTAATAATATATATTTGTTTACAAGTAAAAAACCCCGGTACTCCGAGCTAACTGGGGGTGTGATCTATTCGGATTTGGAAATTTTCGGATTATCCGAAAAAATGTATTGTACATCCACAAACACTTATATAGGTTTACCAGACAATGCAACGTAACGTGCGATATGAGAAATGGGCAACATACATTAGCAACATGAAGAAGCGGCAATGTTGCGAAAAACGAAGTACATTAAATACACAACCGATCGCTTGCGGTAATGGTTGCTACATTGTTTACAAGAGTTGAAGCACAGTTTGTGTCGCTACTGTTAACGGGTATTCTACGTAACGTATTCAAAATAAATTGGGTTGACTTAACTTATGAACCAAAACGCGCGAACATAAAGTGTTAAGTCAATACAAATCACGTGTTACACCATACACTACAATGTCAAGCAAACGAAAACATAGTTTCTGTACACTGAAAGAAAAACTGCAAGTGCGTAAGTGGCGTCTTTTTTGTTTTTTCAAAATTACACAAATGTAATTTTTTTCAAAGTTCTCTCATACCGTTAAAATGCACATTTCCAGCAATTTGTAACATTATTGAATTTGTGAGTGTAAGTGCTTCAAATGACTCCAAATGAAGTTTTTCGAAAACTAAAAAGTTTTCTGTGAAAAAAAGCTTCAAATTTCGCAATTTTAGTATCGCTTAAATGCCATTTTCTTAAAACGGCTACAAATTTTTAAAAGAAAATTGCCTTTCAGGACGAAGATTTTGTGTTCTTTAATATTCTAAATTAATATTTCCGTTCTACCATTAAGAAACCAAAAAAAAAGAAAATGCCAAAAAATGTGGTTTGGGCGGCGGTAGATGACAGGTGTCAAGAGTATTGGCAAGTCCGAATAGCTAGCCGAGACCAAACGAAACAGAAAACGAATACGGGAAAGTCTGTGCCATTCTGTAGCACCACTAGTTATTTTATAATCTGAAGTACCTCGGGATTCAATCTTAGGAAAAATTGTTTTTAATCTTTATGTTGTGGATTTATTTCCACTATCATTGTCATGTTATGATTCATCCTACGCTGATCATACAGTATTCCTGCTTTCCTTTTGTTTTGCCTAATTATTAGTTATTCCTTTGATTTGTCTGATTATACTTCTTTAATTGATCTGATGTCATCGATAGGATGAGCAATGACCTTCAGATTATAGCGAAATGTTCTTCTGACAAAGCTTTTATTATAAATGCCAGTAAATCCTATTATCTTATTGTGGATCCATCTCGTAAATTGGTGAAATTCGATACTGATAAATTTACAGTTGGTAATGTATCTATTCCTGTTAAGCAATCGCTCAAAATGCTAGGTCAGATTATTACCGTGCATATTCTAATATTCTGCTAATCCCACAGTTGACAATGTATCAATTCCTCGTAAGCAATCGCTCAAAATGCTAGGTAATAACTTCCAATGTAGGGTATAAGGACCGCTGCACAGACCAACTCCAGAGGTTCTGCCCAGGTTGGAAGGGCATCATGGCTACTGAGGTAGTATTTAGCATTGCATACCACACAAAAAGTAAGGGGAAAATTGGCTTAAGAGAATGAATCTAGGATTTTATTTTTCCAACACGTAAAATACTAAATAAATGGAAAAAAATCAAATGTTTTAAATATATGTTCATCCTAAAATCTTGCGTAACCAACAACGTGAGCACAGTGATGCCTAAAAATGGAAATCTTCGAGTAGAATAGGATAAAACAAAAGGAATAAACTATCGTTTTGGACTGAGATATGATCCGAATGGAAGCAACATTTTATTTCAGTGAAAGTCCTTAGGGAATTTACTAGGCGACAATTCTTGTTCGTTCTAGAAAGAAATGCTGCAAGTTTCTCTTCACTATTCGGAAAAGAGAGTAAATTATTTCTTGGAATAGGACTTTTTCATATATTATATTTTAAAACATAAATTTTAAAACATAGACTTTTCTGTACATCCAAGAGTAAAGAAAACCCCTACCGTTTTCGCTCTGTTGTCCGGGGTCTGATGCAGCTGATATTTCTGTAGTATCTGTAGTGCCTGGCAAAATACCACCGTAACTGAAGATGCTGTTCACTGTGCCAACTTGAAGTCTGTAAGTAAATCCCAAATTATCAATTCACAACATAAACGTTCAAGTTTGAAAGAAAATTCAGGGATTATTATTTGATAAATACAGTCGAACTTGGATAAATGAGAAACCTCTATTAATGAGATTAAGTATGAAGTCCCGACA
Source organism: Acheta domesticus (assembly GCA_031308135.1). NCBI lineage: Eukaryota > Metazoa > Arthropoda > Insecta > Orthoptera > Gryllidae > Acheta > Acheta domesticus. The sequence goes on along the minus strand of JAHLJT010009436.1, from coordinate 172,105,762 downwards.
TTTTTAATCGAAAACATTTCTATAAGTGAAAAACAACAACAACAACAACAACAACAACAACAAAAATATCAACATTAAAATTGAGTCCGATTTTCTGTACGATTTTTTTTCGATATTTGGTTACAGGTCTTGATATTCTTGGATTTGTGAATGATTACATTTCCCGAAAGATTTGAATGTTTCTACAAGTTGATTTCGTATCGATCGAAAATATTACGTCCAGATAAATATCCCGAGCTTGAAACATGCATCGTGTAGTGAATCAAGCTATGTTTGAGTGAGAATGTATCAATAAATGGATCATTGATTGAATTGCCAATGGCTCTTGGTGTGTACCCAACAGACAACTTCATAGAGACTAGGGCTTTAACCAATTTCTAATTACTTTTAGCCAGGTTCGACTCTAAAACTAACAATGATAGTATATATATGAATACTAGCTGACCCGGCAAACGTTGTTTTGCAAATAAATTATTCCTAGGATTATTTTAGTAGAAAAAATGACAGTGTTTGAGGATGTGATATATATGAGTTGAAGAGGCATGGAGTGCTGTGAACGATGATGGAATATAAAAAATAACACAATACCAAACATTTATTTTTTTAAGTTATTGTAATTTATTTTTTGAAATGATATACATTGCTAATTATAATAATTTTACTAAAAAATATCAATCCCTCAACGCAATAAAGTGTACAATATTTTTTGTTATCCCATCTTTAACTAACAAAAATAAACTAGATGGTTTGCCCACTCGAGAGCATGCCACGTATAATTGACCGTGTGCAAAACATGGCGTGCTCAAAAATAAGCCACAAACAGACATCTTTTGGCTTTGAGACTTCTTGATAGTCATCGCAAATGCCAATCTTAACGGAAATTGAAGACGTTTAAATTGAATTGGCACATCTGTGGGTATAATAGGGATCCGTGGCAGTAATATATTCTCACCTCGAAATTTGCCATTTAAAATGATGGCTTCTATAACGTTTTTCATTACAGCCCTGCAAATTAATCATAAATTATTTAAAAAATGCACCGAAATAGAAAAATGATAATTGTAAAATTAGGATGAACGCCCACACAATAAAAATAATGGCCGAAAACTGTAGTGAGTGAGAAACGGCTTATTGTGTGAGAGATCTCATCCCTACTCCGTGCTGCTTACTGGGTCAGAAGCAATGTTGCCAGATGTGAAACTTCCGATTGCAAAGTTTTAAGTTCGAAAATTAACCATGCCACGTCAAATCGCACAAAAAAAGACCAAAATTTGACCTTCATATTTTTATTTATTTTCTAATTTTTTCCATTTGTTATATGAATCAAATAAGTGAACACATGTATTTTTATTTTTTTCTAACTTTATTATTTTCGGAAATATTGTATAATGAAATTTGCTAAAAATGACGCGCATCACTAACTTAAAAATATCATACATTTGAATACACCAATGATAAAAATTCCGTTTAAATTCCATTCGAAACTTAAAAACATGTTTAATTTTAAGATTTTGGAAATAATTTATTTTTTTGAATTTTCAATTAAAAAAAAATTGAAATTTTGAAAATTGAATATTTTTGTAAACTCGATGAGCTAAAAATTTTTTAAAAATATTTATAAACGTGCGAGAGTATTGATAATAAGTCCAGAAAAAATCAAAGTGGGATCTCAGTAACTTAAAAAGATATTAATATTTTACGAACCAGTGTGTAATAGATTGCTGCAATAGACACGTTTTTGCGTTACTGGTCGTCGGTTTTCCTTGGATGAGCAGTAATTTATGTACTTCTTGAGGTGGTGAAACTTCATGATTGAATTTATAAGTAATAATATTTATGTGTATTAATATACATATAAATAATATTAATATATTTATAAATAATTTATAAATAATTAAATGTCGGATTCTTGATTCAGGTTTTTGATTGACATTTTGAAATTTTCTGGTCCCTCACAACTCACTTTAAATAGAGGTACTCGCGTACCATAGAATTCCTGAACTCTCGTCACAATGCACAGTTTTAATGCTCTACCGAATTTACTTCAGTTCTGGACAAAATTCCATTTTCTTCAGCCAACGTTTTTAGGACACTTATATCATGCGTTCGGTTGCTGCAAAAAGTCGTTTAATTTTATTGTATGTCCAACTTGCAAAAATTGTCAAAATTTAAATTTTCAACGTCATGTCATCTGTTGAGTGAATGTAATCGATAAGTTAATAAATAGTATCTTTGTCTGATTTTTCGATGGACGTCGAAGGATCTTCAATGTGAAAAAAATTATCTGTGTTGGCACTTGTACTATCTAAAATTTCTCATGGGGATGCCATTTTGTTCCATTTTCGTTTCGTGGCGGGGGTTTCTCCTATTGCAATTAAACTCATGTTTATCTTCTCTTTATTCATTTCGCAGACACTTGAACTATCTGAAGAGCTTAAATTGTCACTTCCTTGATTTCCACTTTTTTCACTGAACGTTCCGCTACTTTCGTTAATGCCACGGGAGCCACTGATCTCGATGCTATCTTCATTAAGAAAAGGCCGTTTTGGAAGTCCATTCCCTTTCTTCCGAAATGAATCACAAATTAGCCAATCTAATGACTCCTGTAAATTCACGAGCAAATCGTGGTTTACGCGTCTTGGAGATTTTTTTTTTTAAATCGTGATCAGAAAGTTTAAATGGATTGAAACATCTATCTTATACGCTGATCGCCACTCATGTTGCACAGTATACACACGATTCACAGAACAAATACTAGCACTCTTTTCTCCATAGGTATTGCGTATTGCGACTAATGTGAGAAAATTTTACCATGTCCCTTGACAAGTGGACGATTGTACTTCACGAGCAAGGTCAGGAGGGCACCCCGTCCCTAGGACGCAATGGGACTCGCAGTAAAATTCGTTTCGCTGACACGAGGAAAAGCATTCGCTTTGCTGTCACCCATCCCTTCTGGGGAAAGAGTGAACATATGATTTACTAATGTTTCTTGAAACCTAAATCAGGCAGAGGGTCATTCTTTTTATTGTTCGTCGGCATTAGTATCCAAGACTGATCGAACACAATTCGTTAGTGCAAGGGCAGGAACCACGCGCCCGAATACCATAATTACAATTGATTTCTTTTTATCTATACGTGTTGAGTGCCCACTTTTTACTTGTTATGTTTTGTAGAAAATTGAACAAGAAATATGCCTATTTTTTCAAATTTTAATGTGGGAGAGTTCATAGAGAAATTTTCGTTTTTTTAAAATAATTACAATTTTTTAATGACATTTATTTTTTGAGAAAGTAATTTACAGATGAATAAAATACACATATCAAAAAATTAAACGAAACAAACCAGTAATTTTCATGTTAAGTACATTCAGAGCGTCAATTAATCATATTTTGCAAAGTACGCGTAAATTTCAAAATTTAATATAGGCATAACTACACAAATAAACAATTTTCAGGTAAATAAAGAAACATGTGCCTCTTTTTTTTAAGTCCAGAATGAATGCCATATATTCGTGTCATTTATTTTTGTTAAATAGTCGTGTCAATTAGAGTGAGATTTGACGTGGAATGACTTGTATTTCAATTCGATTCGCTCTCACCCATAAGAACATAGGTGACCCACAAGTCACCTACGATATTACCCACAAAAATATGTATGACACAATGTCATACATTCTGGGGGCAGAGTGAACATCTGAAATACTAATAACTCTTGAAACCCTTATCAGACAGACGGTCATTCTTTTTTTAGTTCTTCAGCATTAGCATCAAAGACTGGCCGAACACAATTTGTTAGTGCATGGGTAGGCAGAGCGCGCCCTCATACTTACAATTGATTTTCTTAGAACTGTATGTGTGGAGTGCCCATTTTTTTTCTTGTTGTATTTTATAGAAAATTGAACAAGGAACACGCCTACATTTTTTCAAATTTTTATCTCATCGAGTTTATGTAGAAATTTTACTTTTTTTGAAAAAAAAATACATTTTTTAAAATGAAAAAAAATATTTTTTGAAAAATGTATTAACAGAGAAATAAAATACACATTTCAAAGTATTAAATGACACAAATTAGAAATTTTTATATTTAGTACCTTCGGAGAGATAATTGATCTTATTTGGTGAAGTACCTGTAAATTCCAAAATTTAAAATAGCCATAACTACACAAATAATCTATTTTCAGGCAAATAAAAAAATACGTGTCTCTTTTTTTGATGTCCAGTCTTAAGAAAAAAATATCGTACATTTTAAAAAATGTCGTGTCAACTCTTGTGCGATTTGACGTGGAATGGCTCAAATGCGAATTTCTTCTAATGATTGCGGGTTTACTACGGGTTATATAATTTAAAAATAGGGGAAAACATTAATAATTCATATATCGACATAGAATTCCGTTTTATAAATTAAATAAGTGCGATATTGTCTCACTATATTTGCTCTCACTATATATAATGTTCTCGATTCACCCAAGAAATTAAAAATATAAATATCAGTATTTTTGATATCAATGTACTTTCAATTTTTTTTAAATCTCAGTTTAATACGAAGCCGAGTAACGTAATTTCAACATTTTAATTTCAAAATCCTGCGATGTGCATTTCTCCGGCTTGAGTAAACGCAGGAAGAATCTGAACGACGATCCGTATTCTTATTTGGCATATTCGAAAACGAACTAACCAACATGTCACCTATTTGTCCTCTGAATCTCTAACAGTAAGACAATAAAGGACGGAGTTCACGACAATACCTTGGTGCTTGGTCATCAATTTTCGAATATGGCAATTGGATAAAGCCCTAATGATTGGTAGATGATTGGTGTTTTATTGCTTTCTACTTTAATGGAACAGAGAGAGATAGCATTTTGAACATTCAAACTTTGTCAACCATAGTTAGCGGGACATCTAACGATCGTTGTAATAACTGAGGAAATGTAAACAATGGATTTTAATCTACTATCATGGAAATGCAGATTTTTTAGGCATCCTCATCGCTGAATACGGATGAGGTGTTAATAATGCGGTATAAAATGCGGTCCATCTGGCAACTCTGGTCAGAAGTGACGCCGGTAGACGTCTTACGGGGATACTGATCAAGCGATAATTACATCATTAGATCATGTAAATGAATGAGCGTTTTCTTTACCTATTGTTGCACTAAATGGCAGTAAAAACGAAAATCTATGTATTAAAAGACGGCAGGAGAAAATAATTAACGATAATAAATAAATCTTTTCTAAAGAACAATCATTTCAAAAATTGTTATAAAATACATGTACACATTTTTAACTGTTCAACAGTGAATCTTTTCCCCATTTTGTACATTCGAGAATTTAATATCAACTCCCGAAGCTTAAACTAAACATTAATTAATTAAGGCTAATTAAACATTTCGCAGCAACAAACATCACAAATTATTAAAACAAAGTTCTTAGTCCCAATGTCATATCTACTTGTAGTCAAATAGTAATTGCTGTGCTTTTTTCCTGCTATTTATAGAATTAATGATATATTAGTCTTTAATATGCTTAAGACTCCTCAAACCTAACGCAACAATGTATGGCGGAGACAAACATTTTTCTAGCTGAGCCCGGCAGACGTTGTTCTGCCCCTACCTCTCTCTTTCCCCGTCTCTCTCTCTCTCTTTCCCCGTCTCTCTCTCTCTCTTTCCCCGTCTCTCTCTCTCTTTCCCCGTCTCTCTCTCTCTTTCCCCGTCTCTCTCTCTCTTTCCCCGTCTCTCTCTTTCTCCGTCTCTCTCTTTCTCCGTCTCTTTCCAAGTTATTCACATTTAATAGCAGATTCTGCATATCGCTGAGAAGGTGCGTAATATGGAGAAAAACCATGTAGCGGGTGAAATACCGCCGTGTGAAATACCTGCAGTGTGTAGCGGGTTGCCTAAAAAGTTTAGTCCGAAAAATTAAAAAAAATGGGGTGGACCACCCTTATCACTAAGGGGTATAAAATAGACAACATCCTATTCTCAGACCTACTGAATATACACATAAAATTTCATCAAAATCGGTCAAGCCGTTTCGGGGGAGTATGGTAACTAAAACTGTGACACGAGAATTTTATATACATAGACAAAACTTTAGAACAAAATCGACGGAGCGGGCATTGAGTGATTGACGGACGATGATCCCGGTTGCGTCAACTATTGAGGTCATTAGTCCAGTAAGTGTAGTGCATATTTTTCAACGGGAGGTGGTGGTGATCTTCCCCTGCTGGATGGTGAGATCCGACACCGACCTACCGTCGACAAGCGGGGTTTTCTTAAACGAAGTATCTCTCACCAGCGGGGCACCGCCCCGGCCGGGATAAGCTATTAGCTCCGGACCGGTCTCCCGGCATGTGTAGTAGTGTATTGCATGCTAGTGTAAGTGTGTGTGTAAGGGGTGAGGATAGGACAAAAGAGAGGAAGGAAAGATAACGCGCTGTGGCCCGTTTGTTAAGTACTGCTCTGGCGTTACTCTGGTGTTAATCAGAGAAACCACGGAAAACTACCGATCAGAACAGCCGGCCGCTAGAATTCTCCAGAGAGCGACTGAATTCGACCTAGCTGATAAGTTAGTGTTCAAAATTCTGCCGCCATCAGGACTCGAGCCTAGGAGGCACCTGGTCAGAGGCACTGCCGTGACATCAGTTGATGTACGGAGCCACCTCTCCCGTTAGGAGCGGGGAGCGGAGCGAGGGGCGGAGAGGAGGGCGGAGCGAGGGTGAAGCGAGGGTGAAGCGGGGGCGAGGCGTGGGCGAAGCGGATACGGGGCACGGAGAGCGGGCGGAAAGAGAGCTGAGTGGGGACGAAGAGGGGATGGAGAGGGGATGGAGAGGGGGCGGAAAGAGGGCGGAAAGTGCGGAGCGAGGGTGAAGCGGGTGTAGAGCGTGTGCGGAGCGGGGGCGAAGCGGGTGTAGAGCGTGTTTGGAGCGGGGGTGAAGCGGGTGTAGAGCGTGTGCGGAGCGGGGGATGAAGCGGGTGTACAGCGGGTGTGGAGCGGGGGCGAAGTGTCAGGGAAGCGGGGACGGAGCGGGGACGGAACGGGCCAGAGCGGGGGCTGGCTGTGGGGGCTGGAGCGGGGACGGAGCGGGGGGGAAGCGGGTGTAAAACGGGCATGAGCGGTGAGGAACTGACGCAGAGTGTGTACGGAGCGGAGACGAAGCGGAGACGAAGCGGATGCGGAGATGTACAATTAGTACAAAATAATCATTAGACTGTGGAAAACATTAATTGGAAACAATACATTACTTGATGCGCAGAGACAATGTTTCACATTTAATCAATTCATCTCGTATTTCAAGTCACAAAGGAAGTGGTATGCAGGTGTTTTAGAAGAAAAGAATAGTGAGAAATGGGGTCTGCCCCTCCGAATATAGTTTCATGTTCGATTTACTTCCTCCAAAATCTGAACGAATTTAAGAATGGAATCTATGGTTATACTCTGCAACAAATTCTTTGCTACATATCATCTGCTCAAAACATATAATGTATCTCTAGTGCATAGTTTTTGAAATGAAGATCGGTAACAGAACTAATAATCTGTTATTTATACTATAAACGAGAGGAATGGAGAGGTTTAGTTATTTCACGGGCATTACTATCAAATCAGATCTGTTTCTTGTTTGCCAATGCACATACCAGGAGAGATGGCTCAGTGCATCAACCTGATGTCACTGCAGTCCCTCTGACAGGAAGGTTCTAGGCTTCCACTCCCGACAGCGACAGGATTTTCGACATTAGCTTTTCAGCTAGGTCGAATTCAGTCGCTGTCTGGAGAAGAATTCTAGCGGCCGGCGGCTCTGGTCGGAGTTTTCCGTGTTTTCTCTGATCAACACCAGATGAATACTGAAGCAGTACCCTAACAAACGGGCCACGGACCGCGCGCGATCTTTCCTTCCTCTTCCTTGTCGTATCCTCTCCCCTTACACACACACTTATACTAACATGCACTACACTTCCACACGTGCCGGGAGACCGGTCGGGAGCTTAGAGCTTGTCCCGGCTGGGGCGGTGCCCCGCTGACGGGAGATACCTGCTTAGGGGAAATCCCCGCTAGTCGGCGGTCCAGTGGGGAAAAGATCACCGTCAACTCCGGAAGAAAACACGCACTGCACTTACGGGACTAATGACCTAAGTAGTTGACGCGCCCGGAAACACGAACCAATCAATCAATCAACCAATGCACATTTTTTTACGAGGATGCAAACATTTATTGTTAAAGTACCTGATACCTTTTGATACATTGGTATCTTTTATTCACAATTGAATTATTAATTGCAATACAGATGGTCAATATATCCCCAAGCTAAGGAAAAATGTGCTGAGAGTATGTCGTACTGTATTTTACGTGAAACTCAACCTCGACAGTTCTGTGTCCGATTCCATGGCGCTTTGCTGCAAATTGAAACACGAGTATTTTTCGCTTGTGGTCCTGCATTAAGATGATGAATGTGTCGCGGTGTGATGATGGCACTGTATAGCTTTGATAATACACTGTAATTGGTCTGGCTAATTTTGTCGTATGTTAAGTTGCTGCTTCTACTTGAGAGTTGTAATTGAATGTAATGAAACTAAGCCGCTGACAAGCTACTTTTAATCTTCCTTCCAAAATACTTTCCAAACGTGTAGTGTACATTTTCAGCACTGACAACCAGTTTTAAAGATGGCAACTAAGCAATGCACTTTGAAACAAAAAGATTGTAATAGTATAAGTATATAATTCGGTTTCATTTCGGTGCTGATTGTCGTGTTTATTTACGAGAGTGTTGCATTTCTGGTAAAGTAAATAAAAAAGCTAATAAGAAAAAAAGAGATAAACATTACTTACGCAAATTCAATTTTCCGAGCCAAAACAAACTGCTGTGTCTCCATGGCGCGAACACCCTCCTGACGTCTCGACTGCGCCGGCCACACTGGCGGCGGTGGCGGACGCTCGGGATGAGTCAACAAAATGGCGGCGCCACGTGCTTCTTCCTCCTCCAACGGAACGAAACATTCAGAAAAGTGTCAGTTTACATCTCACTCACACCAACGGCCGAGTGTTACGTTCTTAAGAACGAGTGTCGAAAATCTCTTGCCAGAGCTTTTTGCTCGACAGTTCAATCTGAATAAAACTTTACTTCAATCTGAATAAAACTTTACTTCAATCTGAATAAAACTTTACTTCAATCTGAATAAAACTTTACTTCAATCTGAATAAAACTTTACTTCAATCTGAATAAAACTTTACTTCAATCTGAATAAAACTTTACTTCAATCTGAATAAAACTTTACTTCAATCTGAATAAAACTTTACTTCAATCTGAATAAAACTTTACTTCAATCTGAATAAAACTTTACTTCAATCTGAATAAAACTTTACTTCAATCTGAATAAAACTTTACTTCAATCTGAATAAAACTTTACTTCAATCTGAATAAAACTTTACTTCAATCTGAATAAAACTTTACTTCAATCTGAATAAAACTTTACTTCAATCTGAATAAAACTTTACTTCAATCTGAATGAAACTTTACTTCAATCTGAATAAAACTTTACTTCAATCTGAATAAAACTTTACTTCAATCTGAATAAAACTTTACTTCAATCTGAATAAAACTTTACTTCAATCTGAATAAAACTTTACTTCAATCTGAATAAAACTTTACTTCAATCTGAATGAAACTTTACTTCAATCTGAATAAAACTTTACTTCAATCTGAATAAAACTTTACTTCAATCTGAGTAAAACTTTACTTCAATCTGAATAAAACCATTAGCTTCAATTGCCAGGGAATATTTTCTAAATACTTTTTTTTACGTGTCATTGCTTGTCTCATTGCCAATCTAGTTTACGAGTGTGGTAAAGGGGGAGGGGGAGCCATTCGTCTTTATGACCTCCGCTTCATGACGCTTCTGGGGTGACTCGGTGACAACATACGTCTGCAGCGTCGCTAACTGGGATGTTCTAGGGTTCGAGACCCGATAATGGCGAACTTTCGACACTAGTTGTGTATCTGAGTCTAATTCCACTACTCTCTAGAGAAGTCTGGCGGTCGTCTGCTCTGACAGGTAGTTTTCCTGATTTCTCCGAAAATATCAGGCGAATGACGGAGCAGTACTCTAACAAACGGGCCACGGACCGCCAGCGATCTTTCCTTCTTCGGCCTTCTTCTCTCCACATGCACACACAGACACATACACTCACACACACTCACACACACTCACACACACTCACACACACTCACACACACTCACACACACTCACACACACACTCACACATTTACATGCCCTGCACTACCTTTGTTGTTGGAAAACTAGTCGGGATCTTAGAACCTGACTTTGTTGGGGCGGTGTTCCACAGAAGGAGATACCTTCCTCTTGAGAGGGAAAACACCGCAAGCAGAAGTGAACCTCACGCTCCAGCGGTTTAGGAACACCGACTCGACCTCGCTTTAAGATACACTACACATACAGCAACAATGACCGAAGTAGTTGAACCAAAGTAGTAGTGCTCATGGAAATACTACTCACACTCTTTCCTGGGTGATTGATCAACACTGCGTGTTCGCCAGTGCAGCTTATGAAAGATTGAGTCGTAAATCATGATCGTTGAATGATAATCGGTGGGACGAATTCCTCAGTTGGGATACGTGGTGGTAAGTGAATCCAATCGCGCTTAAGTCAAAAACATCGATGCCTTTCACGGAAATCGAATCAACAGACTAATGGGTCCCTGTATTTGGACTCTGTTCCGAGCCTTCTTAACCACCCAGTCAGGTGTGTGTGCGTGCCAGTGATTGGAGACATATCGGTCGTACTTGAATTCTCCGTTATAAAACGTCGAAAAATAATTACTTTACACGCAAGGATACTAAGTGAAGCTTTTGGTTTGCTCTAGCAATGGCGTTCGGAACGAAAAAATATCATTATTTTATGAAACACCGGTGGCTGCTGCTAAGAATTCGGGCGATGTGAAAATAGACCAAAGCCAGGGGGAATGAGTGTCGCTGAAGTGCCTAGTTTCTACACTTGCAATGTAAGGTGTAGAAGCTTCCCTTCTCATGAGAGTAATAAACTACTATGACGAAAAATATTTCGTGAGAAAAATTGTATGTAGCCTTCTTGCTCCCAATAACTTGCAATTATGATCCTAATACTTTCGGTGCAACATTTTGATTTATCCTCGAAGTCTTTGGACAAAAATATAGGAACTTATTGGTAGACATTACTACTATCCAACACCTATAGATAATTGCAAAGCCAGAACTCCCATTAAGTGAAATGTGGATTTTTGCTAACAATATATAATGAAAAATACACTTGGAACATTTCTGAAATAACGTCATTTAAAAAGGTTTTAGGAAAAAATGATTAAAATATCTTAAATTATTTGGTAATGACTCCCAGTGAATATATTTACTATATATTTAGTAGTATAAATATAAAATTATATTGATTACGAAATATTAAAAAAATTCAAAACAAATACCTTTCTTAAAGAACAACATAAACAAATACATGGCAACATAAAAATCGGATTAGTGCGTTTTAATATAATAAATGACTCCCTCATCGCGCTTTAAATTTGCATAGTAGTTAAACGTTTACAAAGGCATAAATTATCTAGTGCAGTCTTTACAGTGGGTGATGGTTTAGTTTCTTCATAAGAACAGTATGACTTCGTCGATACAATATAAGGATCAAGAGTGTTCGATGCCAGACAGTTATATTATCTATTAATAACAATCTTTTTTGTAACCTAACCTTTCTGCATTATCATTTTGTTGAAAGAATCGTCGAAGAATTTCCTTTTATTCTGATTGTTTGCAAGTCAAGAGATACAACGACAAGAACGGATGTACACCAAGGTATTATTTACTTTCTAAAGAATTGTAGTGTGCTATTTTAAAAATTAGAGCACTTATTTACTCAACGGAGTGAAAATGAATTACATACATCACATTAACAACCGTTCGGCCCATTGAAGTTGGGAGAGAGTTCAAGACAAAAAAAGCTACCTGAGAAGTTAATTTTCATGTTGTACTTTATTTCCGGACTACAGTTAATAATGATACAGCTGTCATCATGATGATCTGACAACCACAAGAGAAATGCGTATTGTTCTTGAGGTTTTTGCTTGGTCGACAGAATTATGGAAATATTTAGATAATTGCTGACACATTTCCTGTCGGGGCAAACCCTACCTTGCTAAACGACCGAATACAAAGTTGACCTTCTGAATGTCAATAAAGGAACAAATAAAAAATTAATATTTTGCAGAAACATGAAAACAATAAAGGAGAATACACAATTCATTGCTCACTGTCAAATGAGATATTTCGTATCAAGCAAAGAGGCACACGTTTTTCATTCATAATATTCTACTGATATTTTTATTTTTTAAAGATCATTGAAATAATTTATGTAATGGGTGTAATGTGGACGGACATACAGTGTCATTGAATTTTTAGAAACTATTTGAATTTATCTGTTCCATAAAAGTGGGGAAAGTTGTTTTTCTACATCGGGAAGGCTTTGCAGTTGGGAAGAAATGAAGCAATGATTTTTGGAGTTCATTAATCTTATTCTTTTCCATTGACGTATTAAACGTAAGTATTTAAGAATAATATTAACTTACAATAATAAATTAATATTTCATGAAAAGCTAAATAATTAAATTTTCTCTGGATTGAATTAAGTATATAGAAAGTTATTACAATCACATAATACTTGCAGAGGAGAATACTTTTGAAATCCTATACTTGCTTTTAGCCTAGAGACTATTTCTTTTAGACAATTTTTTCAGTAAATCACTCTAGATAAAGTTGCTAAGTTGTTGCTTTTTACTACTAAGACCAATTTCATACAACTGTATAACAATGTGAAAGCTTCTTTCTGGTAGAGAATGTCAAAAAATTGGTGTAAAAGGTTGAGTCCTGCTTGCCAAGACTGTCGAACCCAAACCTTCAAACAGGCACGTCCCTACACGGCCAAACATCACGAGTGTGCCTAAGTACATACCTAGGACTCCAGTTAAAACACACAATTTCAACACATGCTAGACTAAATGCAATGCCACAACAGTGTAATTAAATTATTATATATTGCAGATGGTTTCAGTACCCCTATGAGAGCCCTGCGCGAATGAACGGCCATGTGTGGATATGGCACAGCGACGATTGCCGGACTGCGTGGGTCCTGGGGTAAGAACAACGCTCATATTTGTCGTGATATTAAAAACGAAAAATTTGTTGTAATTATAGATATGGAGTAAATGCGAATAATGTATTTAAGAAATAAGTTGTTAAACTTCGGATGCGCTTTGTGAGTACACTTAAAAATGAAATAATTTATTTTATACTCATATTGAAATGTCTGCACACAATTATACACCACAAGACAGGTAATGAGAGTTTGATTTGATTTATTTGGTTAAAAACAGTAAAAACTGTATGTGAAGTACGGGGGAGAAGATTAGCTGCGCACGTTTTCTTGAGTTCCAGAATCCCTTTCCAACATTTTTACTACAAATACGATAGTTAAAGGATGAATGAAAGTTAAAAAACAAACCAAATAATAAAATATTAAAAAGCGCAAGATCAACAACATTTGAAAAACTAGACATTTTCGTTCCCGATTTATAGAAAACATTTGCAACGGTACACGAATTGCAGATTTGATTTTTTTGCATTGCTAACAAAATAGTAACACCCTCAGCTCTACTCCTACCACTACAAGAAAAAGGAGCGTTCAACAATACGTGCGCATAGTGAAGCTACATAGTGAAGTTACATATGTACAAGGTATACATTCAATTTTTTAATAAAACCAAACAATTACAAAAAGTAGCTAAAACGTCATAAAATCATGCAGAATTTGCAAACGAGGGAGCTTTTGAATTTGTGAAGTTAATTAACATTCACGGTTTTTATATTTTTAATTGTGGCGACGATGTTACTGCGACCGAAATTACATTTAAGAATTTTATTATTATTATTATTATTATTATTATTATTATTATTACTATTACTATTATTATTATTACTATTATTATTATTATTATTATTATATTAATTTGTTTTTGAACTTCGGTTAGAGCAAAATTTAGAAAGAGAAAGTCGAAACAAATTGAAGCCGACGAACACCAAATGCTTTGAATTACGGAAATATAGCTTCCATTGACCCGCTTTTGAAACGCAGTTCTGTATCACATTTCTAAGAACAATGGAATTTTTTGTGAGATATTTAAAACTTAAATTACGAAGATTTCATTTGAATTGGGTTCTCTTTATTTCCCGTCTCATATTACTTTAACACGAATGTTACAATTCTCAGTATTTTCAACTGACCTGGATTTTCCCCCAAGAAAACCAGGAAATGAAGACGTTCAATTCTACAGCAATCCAAGGTTAATAGTCCATTATAATTACGCAAATCACCGGTAATTGTACTCTTGAACCTAACATTACAAAGAGAAAATAATTACATAATGAAACAAAAACTTGTCTTTACCTGTCTTAACGCTTTCACTTCATTTCTAACTAAAAAATGTGAAAGTGATAGTTAAATGTCAAAATAATTGCTTTTGCGGTCAAGAAAGTCGTTTCTGGAAAATCGGATATGACTTCACTGAAAAATAGTATGTAACATCGGTTTGAATGAACTTTTTATCTATTCTTAGTGATGAAAGCTCTTCAAAAATGTTCTTAAAGCGTAGTTCAAGTTATTACAAGCTGTTATTAAAAAAAATAACTAGTACACCGTAAAAAATCATTAGTACCGTAAAAGCGGAATCTTTTAGAGTATGCACAGCGTGCTTAAGTTCAATTACTTGTACTAGTACTAAAAGTGAGACGATACTCAAATGTTCAGATAAAGCTGTGAATGGAGGAAATGTCTGATTAGCTTCATCTGAAGCTAATGTAAATGGTACCCAAGGAAGTGCTTTGTATACTTGATTTAAAATAAAAGGCAAGCCATTTCGGCTGTCTACAAAGAGTGTATGACATATGTGGTAAAAGTGATTTTATTTTACTCGTATGATTACGCGGCTTATCGGCCTCGCGTCACAACATCTATTTGCAAAATGAAACGTCACTTTTACCACTCGTTTCATAAATAGCTATTACGGAAAGCGTAATTTTCGCAATGGAAATTAGTCTAGACGTAACTTACAAATAGCCGTTTATTACAATTCACTTAGAATTTAATGTAACAAAAGTTTGTATAGATATTTTTTTAAAATTGGTGCAAAAATGCCTTTAAATTTTGTAACGTTAAACCGTCACTTTTATCAGACATAATAAGCTTTTATTTTGATAATATTCTTAAAAAGCTGATAAATGATCTATTTCAAATTTATTTCTCCAGCAATGAGTTAATCTTTACTTTAATACAATGAAGCAAACTAGGATGGATAATCTCCACAGTTCACACAGAGAGACGAATTTCGGGTAAAACGGCGCGATTAAAATTGTCACGTATTCCGAGGGTGACGTGTGCCTTGACACTAGAGCCAGACAAAGACTCTCAGCTTCGATCGTTCTCGATGACGAGATCAGAGCGCCGAGATCGCAAAGTCCAGAATACTAAGTAGTTCTGGCACCGTCCGTACTATGCCTGTTATCGGGGTGCGCCTTCCTCCTCGCCCTGGT
The DNA here is from genome assembly GCA_031308135.1 of Acheta domesticus. Lineage (NCBI taxonomy): Eukaryota > Metazoa > Arthropoda > Insecta > Orthoptera > Gryllidae > Acheta > Acheta domesticus. Next base: position 172,090,138 of record JAHLJT010009436.1, on the reverse strand, counting down.
TACTCGATGACAGCTGCGTCTAGTTGTGATGTGCTGTCCGAATAATTTAGAAGGAAATATTGTTCGCATCTAACCTTCCGGGGATCAATATTTGAAAAAATGAATTTAATTAATTTCTCTATTCATACACGTAACGATCGCACAAGGCTCGATGTAAACCTTTGGCACGGTTTTGCAGTTGAAGTACGCAAAACGAGTTGACAAAAAATTTGTAAAAATCGAGATATATGCCGACACCTATTGTGAGGGATATAAATTTTCTTCTGTGAGGTCACTTGAGGTCACTGAGGACTTTTCACCAATGAAAGAAAGAATATAAAAGTATTGACCTTTGAATTTCTTGTGATTTTCTAAACTGTTCGAATGTAATAGCAAAATCGGGTTAACTTTCGTCTGTCGCAATGGAATTATGCCTGGACAGCATACAACATAAAATTTGTTTTAAATGTCAAAGGATTCTGAGCATATTTCGTTCAGAGTGAAAAATTGAGAGGTCGTACTTAGTTCGGAGTGTCATTGAGCAGTATATAGTTCCTGGTCGTAAAAATCTTCCCTATAGTGTCCTATACTTATATTCCTGACGACTGGATGGAGTTGGTGAGGTAAGCTAGGGTTTGAAATCCATTCACAGTAAAAATCACGATATCTCGTAAGTTTATCAACGAGTTTATTTTGATCTACTGTTAAAGGAGGTACCAAAATAATGGTACGAGAGAAACAAGAAGGCTTGTTAAGCAAAATGAACCACTTAATGAATATTATTTTGGCTGTATCGAAGAATTTGATTCTCTTATCATTAGGAAACGAAATAGAATAGGCAGACAATAACTTGGTTGTTGCAGAGTTGCCGAAGAAATGTAATGGAAAGAAGCAAGTAAAACCTGCGAGGATCAGTGACACATTAGAATAGTCGGATTACGATATGTTCCTCCGGAGGCACCATCAGTTTTACGGAGGTTTGACAGGCTAGGTTAGCACCCAGATGGTGACTGAAGATACATATTTCGATAATGTTGATTATGACTAGGTAGTGAGTTTTCAAGTTCTAATTCTCTCTTTGGACGAACTCTTTAAATATAAATAAATATTATTATGATAATATTTAATTATTAAATTACTATAATTACAATTAATAATTAATTAAATTACTTCGAAATAATATTTCTACGATATTTTCTTGCTCTGTCCGAAATGGTCATTTTTTAAAGATTCAATTGTTTTGGGAAAGTATTATTCGCCGCTAGTATGTAGCTTCTCGATCGCTAAATTCATTTTTTTACGGACTCGTTTGTAACAGAGCTAATGTGGCTTCATGCAGGCAAAACACGCCTAAACTACTACCGTGCGACTACTTTATTAGTAGGGAGCGGATTTCTATGATTTTGCATATTTTTGTCCGTTGCTTCAGGGCATAGCTAAGTGAAATTTCTTGACATTTCGTTGGAATTGGAGGCCATGTAGATTAATATTGAAACGAATGAAATATTTCTCTATTAACACGTTATGCTTCTGTCATGGGTTCGAATATGCAAGGGGCACAATTCGGCTTACCTCATTGTTCAACCACAATCTTCCCCCTGTCGGCTCGCTTCCATACGGAAAACGACAAAACCTGAAAGTTATTTCAATGCCGTGCTAGATTGCACAATAATAACTAAGTTTTTTGTACTTTCTTAAGTACCAGAACAATTCGAATTTATTATAATCAAAGATTTCATTTGAATCGAAACAACACTCTTTAAAAATTATTGACTTTGGTCATGACCATGAAAAATAAAATAATTGTTCCTACGAACATTGACCTGAGTTCTCTTCCCGTTGTATCGTTTGATGCTTCGCTCGAACGCTGCGTATCTCCACACTATCACCTCCGACCGACAAGTTACCAGTTCTAGTCTTGATGCTTTCTATCTTGAATCTTCCGACACGCCACGAAGTCACTCCCATTCACATAATGCACTAGTCATATGCGTCCATGCAGATGCCTACCCGCGTATAACTAATTGAATCGGTTATTCATGCGCCCGAAGCTGCTTGCACTAGCCTGCCATATCACCACCAGCACTGGTGAAAATAATCAAAGTTCAAATAAACAGTTCTACAGTTACTTACACGTCCCTATCCATTTGTAAAATAATTAAAGTCCTCGCATAGTTCGGCAAAATATTTATTAGCTTGGTGCTTCAACTTCGTCACTGGTGAAAACTAATTAAAGTTCACAAGTTTCTTACAAGTTCCTCCCTATCGGTATGAAAATAATCCAAGTCAGTGCACGGTTTAACCAAAATGTTTCTATGTTCCACTTTCACTCGCGGAAAAAAAAACGTTAAAGTTATCTCCGAAATTTCTACAAGTCTGAACTCGAGCACGCATCCCCTCAATTCAGAAATGATCCTCATGCTATGAAATCTGAGCTCCAACTAACTATTTTTTCGTTCTTCGATCCAGGAAAACTCATATTCATTGTTGTACAAAATTTTGTTTGATATTCCCTACCAACAGATTCTTATTATTTATTTACTTTTATAACCAAGGTGCACTCTTGGGCGAAATTTCTACTCTTACACACGCATTTTCGACTGATTCTACCCTATAACAACAGGCTCATGAAATTGTTTATCTTTGTTACTAAGGTGCCCGCTTACCAAATATCGTGACATGTCAAAAACGTTGGTGTTCTCCCTAGCAACGTCCTGGTCATTTATTTACACGCGTTACTGAAGTGTCTAATTCTAATTTAAACTAACATTAAAGCATTAAATTATTTGATGTTGAATGCCCTCCCGCATTTGGTATATCACAATATGTTAGTGCATATCGGTGAATATTTGGCCTACTTTTCCTGTTGGTGCATATTCGTGAAATTATACGTGCATATTTTGCATATTTCGTTAAAATAGAGACTTATATCTAAAACGTTTCAACTTTCCATACGATCTATTTATTTGTGAGCGTTCACAGGTTCCACAGTTTTTTCTACAGATGATAAAATACTAGTGCACTCATATGAAATTTCTTGATAACATACTTTTTAAACCAGGCAGAAGAAATGCAATAAGATACACAATATACTTCAATAAGGTGAATATTTACTTTAATTATTTCTGCCGCGAAGTATAATAAATTATATTCTGTTTGCATAAAAATATCTTTTCATTTCAAGAACGCTTCTTCTGAATTTTATCAAGAAAGGTTAATGCAGGAAATGAAATTTTGTTAATTTTTATTGTGTATTAAGAGCATATTTGGGAATTTTTAGGTCATAAATGCTTGTTTTTAAAAGTATATATCCAGATTTGTTGGGGCATGAAATTCCTCTACTAATTTATTAGTGTGCCGCGATAGTGGAAAATTCTGCTCGGCCGTTGGGTCCTCACTCGCCCGGAAACGGTGCATTGAACTCTCCTGGGAACGCTGCGGACGAGACGCTGAAGTTCTTGCCCGGAAAAAGGCATGCTTTCCGGTCTTTAAGTTTTTATTGATTGTCTTTCATAATTGCATAAAGAAAGGTTCCATTCATTATAGACAATCAGGTGATAATATAATATAATTCATAAGACAAGGTTGAAGTTTGTATGGTTACCTGACCCCCTGCCTCTAAATTCTATTCCTTTGTTTTGCTTACGTTTCACGAACTAAACTTATATCCAATATAAAGTAAGCTTCCATTATTTAATATTGTTTTCTGCTTACTATTTTAAAAAGATTCATTTCATCTCATAATTAATGTAATAAATTTGATTTTAGCTAAAAAGTACCTGATGGTGGGTGATATATCTCTGAAACGTTGTACAAACTCCAACTTTGTTTTATGAACAAACTTCAACCTTGTCTTATGAATTATATTATATTATCACCTGATTGTCTATAATGAATGGAACCTTTCTATATGCGATTTCCGATCTTGTTGAATACTCGGTTTGTGATTGAACGCTCCAAATTGACTCTCACCAAACAGAAAGTATTTGTGCATAACATACGTAAAATGTGTCAAACCGTTATATGCGTTGTATCCTGGAGCCTTTCTTCCAAATGTTGGCAATTGAAAAGTGTAATTACGGTCATCTCAACAGGTCTCCGCAACCGGACACACTGCTTCAGTTTCTTTAAAAGTTTACACGCCGAGTATGAAGACAGAATTATAACACACGCAGTTTGAGGCCTAGATGCTTTCCTGATATGGCTCCGTGCAATTTCCTTCTTTGAGAAATCCACACACGGAAGAATAATTAAGGCACAATATTCAGGATCACAAGCACATCTTCAATAGCACAAGACATCCTTTACTGAGTGTACCAGAACTTATTTAGTAGATGTCAAGAATGTACCAGAGTCGAAATGAGCCGTTACAGCATCTTTTATAACTTTAATTCAATTTAAACTTTCCGGTAGAGAAAAGCGATCTTCCCTCTTCGGCATTGATTGATTGATTCGTGTTTCCGGACGCGTCAACTACGTAGGTCATTAGTCCCGTAAGTGTAGTGTGTGTTTTCTCGGGAGGTGGCGATGATCTTTTCCCCGCTCGATGGCGAGATCTGGCGCCGACCTACCGTTGACTAGCGGGGTTTCCCCTCAACCACGTATCTCCCACCAGCGGGGCACCGCCCCAGCCGGGACAAGCTGTAAGCTCCCGACCGGCTCCCCCGGCATGTGTGGTAGTGTAGTGCATGTTAGTGTAAGTGTGTGTGCAAGAGGAGAGGATAGGACAAGGAAGAGGAAGGAAAGATCGCGCGCGGTCCGTGGCTCTTATGTGAGGGTACTGCTCCGGCATTCGCCTGGTGTGGATCGGAGCAACCACGGAAGACTACCGATCAGAGGAGTCGGCCGCTAGAATTTTCCTCCAGACAGCGAGTGAATTCGACCTAGCTGACAAGCTAGTGCGGAAAATCCTGCCGCCGTCGGGACTCGAAACTAGGACCTCCCGGTCAGAGGGACTGCAACGACATGAGGTCATGACAGCCAACTCTCCCGGGGGTCGCACTTTAGCAAGCTGGGCACAGAGCAAGTCTCCGCCGATACTACCGAAAATGAGCGGTTCCACCGAGACTTGACAGACACCTCCGTTCAGATTCCACGGACACATAAGGTGCGTGCTCGCCCTCCGTGACTGAGAAAGCAAGCCATATGCGGTTGAGAGCCGGTTCCTGGTAGAGTCCATAGATATAGAGAGAGTAACGCATTCCTTTGCGCCGCCAATTCCGCTATTTTGTATCTAGATGAACTAAGCGGTATTGTGGGTGAATTAGGAACCACTCATCTTCCAAAAAAACAAATGATAATATTCTCGAAGCTCTCCGTACTGCCTTCGATTGCTTTTCATGTCTTCGTAACTCCTGAATGCTGTCTGGCGGAGCTATCGAGCTAAATATATTACCCTTAAATGAACACATAAACAAAATAGCTGACCATTTCTTTCAAAATCTTTACTCTTCCTCCGATTCCACAATATTTAAACTGGGCCGCCGTGCTTCATGGCGCCGTATTAAATCAAGATTTCCACGGATAGACTGAGGCCACCGTAACATCTGTTTCAACACCTTTCCTAGCACTACCTGAATTTCAACGTAACACCTCAAACCGAACCTTGAAACCTGAACAAATCTTCGAGCCTTAGACCATGTTATCACGAGTAGGAATGAATACTCATTTGCTATGGATGGCCATATCCAAAACGTTATAATATAAAATGTACTGTTTTCGAAACCTTCGTGAGACAGAAATGTCGAACGAGAAGAAATAAATTTAAAAAAACGGGGCTATCGGGTGAAAGGATATTAAATGGCGGCGGCCGTTCAGGTTGCGCTTCTCTCTGTATCTAGGGACTTTAGTTCCAGGGCCCTGGCGCCGTCCGAGGGGGCGGAGCCGGGGTGTGGCGCACGGGGGCTGAGAGGGGGGGTGTTCGCAGGCGCCGTCGGCGGCGGCGGCGGAGTCGGGGGCGTCGCCGTCGCTGCAGCGCGGCCAGGCCCCCCAGGCCGTCGCCGCGCCCAAACCCGCAGGTGCGTCAACGAACGGGAGGGACTCAACCCACAGGAGACTTTAATACTAAAATGTACAGACGTCCCCGGGCGTTCAATATCTTGATGCTGATCTTTGAACAGTAAAACTTGCCCAAAGCAGAATCTCAAGAGACCACTATTTTTTTTTCGTATTAGATAAGATTCCGCATTATGCAATGTAAAACTGTAGAATTTACGTTTGACCGCGATTTATTTTCACATTACACATATTTCCACATTATACACGCTCCGCATTCAGCAAGTTTTACTGTATTTGTGACCGAGACTTCTGTAGAACCCTACATTATACAGACGTTAAATAAAATGGTTTGAACATTTACCACTTATGTTGTATTACACGGTAATATCACTTATGTTATTAATTTTTTCAGGCATAAGAAAATGTATTTTGTGGATATTGAAAGTTAATTTATGTAAATGAAGTTTTTTCGAAAAATTAATGAGAAATTCACATTTATTAACATCATTGAATACAAGGTACAAAAACATTTCGATGCTTCTCACTTCTCAGTCAAGTCAACCTTTAGGTACTCGCTTTATTACATCTCCCCTTACAGATATTTTCTTTTTGCCCTTGGTTTATAAATACGAGTAAGTATTACCAAACCTACAAAAGTAAGGAAAAAAATCAACCTTCCTGAAAAATCACAATTTTTGAAGATAAAAATATTATTCAACAACGCAAGTTGTGTAGAGCAAAGGAACTTTCCATGTGCCCGCAGGTGGCGGCGGGGGCTTCCTGCAGTGCCTGAAGGACTTCTTCGAGCGCCATGACCCCGGGCGCCGCCTGCCGCGCCGCGCCCTCTGCGCGCGGAGCAGGTAACGCGCACGTGGAACGCACCCAGACAGCCATTGACGCCACTAGGCTGATTTAGAGCAAATAACGGACTCGGATGCGGGTAACGCGCACGTGGAACGCACCCAGACAGCCATTGACGCCATTAGGCTGATTTAGAGCAAATAACGGACGCGGTTGAGGGTAACGCGCAAGTGGAACGCACCCATACAGCCATTGACAACATTAGGCTGATTTAGAGCAAATAACGGACACGGTTGCGGGTAACGCGCACGTGGAACGCACCCAGCCAGCCATTGATGCCACTAGGCTAATTTAGAGCAAATTACGGACGTGGTTGCGGGTAACGTGCACGTGGAACGCACCCAGACAGCCATTGACGCCATTAGGCTGATTTAGAGCAAATAACGGACGCGGTTGCGGGTAACGCGCACGTGGAACGCACCCAGCCAGCCATTGACGCCACTAGGCTAATTTAGAGCAAATTACGGACGCGGTTGCGGGTAACGCGCACGTGGAACGCACCCAGACAGCCATTGACGCTACTAGGCTGATTTAGAGCAAATAACGGACACGGTTGCGGGTAAAGCGCACGTGGAACGCACCCAGACAGCCATTGACGCCACTAGGCTAATTTAGAGCAAATTACGGACGCGGTTGCGGGTAACGCGCACGTGGAACGCACCCAGACAGCCATTGACGCTACTAGGCTGATTTAGAGCAAATAACGGACGCGGTTGCGGGTAACGCGCACGTGGAACGCACAGAAAGAGCCATTCACGTCATTAGGCTGATTTAGTAGAGCGAATAACGGCCGCAGTTGTAGGTAACGCGCACGTGGAACGCACAGAAAGAGCCATTCACGTCATTAGGCTGATTTAGTAGAGCGAATTAACGGCCGCAGTTGTAGGTAACGCGGACGTGGAACGCAGTGAAAGAGCCATACACATCATTAGACTGATTTAGTAGAGCAAATAACGCGGTTAAAGTCCCTGGCGACGAGCCTAGGATTAGGAGCAACGATATCCACTAGAGAATCGCCCGATTGCATCCCGCGGTCAGTTTGCCCTCACATCGCTTCCCAGCTAGTCCCCTTTCACTTTTATTTACCTGAGAAGGCACAGCCCGACTCAATCCCGTTTCGCTCATCTGGTGTTTCAGAAAGAGTAATATTTTTAGTTAATCAAGTTTTTATTTTGCAATCATAAGTAGTGCATACTGTATAGATATTCTCGTACCAACCCAGAGGGAACCTCGTTGGTAGAATAGAAACTGTCCTTATTCTCGCAGTCGTCATGAAAATGCGCAAACGAAGCGGGACGAATTATATATTTAACTAATACCTTATTTATCTGCCACAAAACGGACGACTTTTTGGAATATCACCCTTTATATCAGAGTCCGTGGCATGAGTGCCGCGACGAAATCGCCTCTCCACGCAGTTCATTACCCCGCCCCCAGAGACAACGCCATCCCCATTGTAAAACGGCGGTGTTACTAATAGTGTCCTCTCCCGACGCTAGTGGGGCAGAGAAGCTCGTGGCATGCTACAATGGCACGATGCGTGCCACTCCCAGCAGTAGAAGACCTTGACACCACTGTTTTATACACAGCTTTCCAGAAGTTAGTACATTTGACGACGGCCCGTCCTACACACTCCGTTTGACGTGGGCGATGCTTCCAAGCGCAGGCCCGCGCACCGGCCGTGGCCGCCGCCGCAGCCGCCGCCGCCCGCCGGGGCGTCGTGGCTGCCGTGTCCGTGCATGGACGCCGGCGGCCGCTCCGACGCCGCTTGGCATTCCTTCCGCTTGCCGTCCTCCGGCTGGAGCTTCGGCCACGGGCCCCGTCTCCCCTTCGACTCCGCCGCCACCGCACACGACCAGCAGCGCCCCACGCGTGAGACATTTTAAACTCATTGGCTGTTCAGTAAACAGCGCGCTCACCTGCAGAGTTCAAACTATTGCAAACTATTCCATTCACCCGCTACCCAGTTAATCGCTTTTCACTTTTCGTTTCTCGAATAAATTCCGACCGGTGTTACGGAATGGAGCAGGAAAAAACTATGCAGTAAAGTCTCTATTGAGGTAAATAAGATATTTTGCATCTGTCGATGGAGCACTTCTCAACACAAATACGAACGGCACTATCGTGTGCTGCAGCGCCATGCATATCGTGCTTTTAATGCGTGAAAGCACTTTTCCGTAAATCGTATTTTGTGAACTATTTTTTCGTGTTAAATCTGTTTGATGCGCGACTGAGAGTAATTCCCTCTCTAGTGCACACATTGTTTGGGGTCCATGGTTTCTTACGTGGTACGATTCCTTCATCTCTTCATGGTGTACTGTAGGCTAGCGAAAGACGGTGTTTTTGATATAGACTGGTTTAGTCCTCAAATCCAACCAGATCTTTAGCTTCTTGGTGACTTGGGCCCGCCCACGCCAACTACGGCTGCTATCACATGGAACCACTCAACAGCGCCGGTGAGAAGCGGCGGGGCCTTTCACACACAATTACCGTCCACGGTCTCTGGACGAGGGAAAGGAAGGATCAAAGAGTCGTGGCTGAGGTGGAAACTAGGGAGTCAACTTGTAGAGAGCAAAATATCAGTGACGCATCCGAGTGGCCTGTTCTGTTGGCGGTGGCGAAGAAGCGCGTCTGCGCTGCTCGTAAAATGCGTTCGCTAAAACGGAACAACAGCACCACTCGCGTGAAAATCTCCATTTGAACCAGTGCTTTGCGACGAAGTGTTGTGCTAGCCGTGACGCGCATGCGCTTCCGCGCTGCTGCTGACGGGAGTGCGCCACCGAGCTCCACAGCAGCGCGAACCCGTGGGAAGACCTCCATTTGAACAAGTGCTTTGCTACCAGGTGCGCCACTCGGAAGCGCTGCCAAGTGGCTGATGAGGAACACTAGGGCCCTCTCCCACGACGCCACGCAGCAGCGCTTCCGAGTGGCGCACCTGGTAGCAAAGCACTTGTTCAAATGGAGGTCTTCCCACGGGTTCGCGCTGCTGTGGAGCTCGGTGGCGCACTCCCGTCAGCGGCAGCGCGGAAGCGCATGCGCGCCACGGCTAGCACAACACTTCGTCGTCCCACTTGTTCGTGGCGCAGAGCTGCCGCTTACCTGCTGCGTCTCTTGTTCGCTGCCCGGCCGCCTGAGCCGAAAGCGGTGGGACTCACGAAACCTTCCCCTGTCGCGGTCGGTGGCGGGCAGCGCCTGCCGACGGTGGCTGGTGTGGGAAGATTGTGTCTCGGGAGAGCAAAATGCGAACGAATGTAAACGAAGATTGCCGAGCAGGGCAGCGTGTCGAGCGGAGTTGTTGAGCGAGTCGATCGGACTTCCGTGGTGCGAAGCTTTAATTCGACATTTGTCAGAAATTAACATTTATTTTACAGATTACTTTTAAGGTGAGGAATCACATAAAATGCGTTGGGAGTTATGCGTTGGACAGACTGTAGGATGTTTTATGTAAACTCCAGGGACGAAGGTCCGAGCCTCGTCCTCAACTTGGACACTTGTAGCGAAGCGTTACAAATCCGCCGGAAAACTTGTGATTCAAGGAAGGAACTTCTGATTCCAACTCGAAACCAATGTAAATGACGTCTGTCTCGGGAGAGCACAAGCTGTCCGATCGCTTAACCTCGCTCGGCTGCCTTCCTATACGTTCGTGGCTCCGCGTTTTGCTCTCCAGATTCACAAGTGTGTGGGAAGGGCTCTGCCGCTTCTGGGAAGCGCGGTCGTATGGCGTCTGGGAAAGGGAACTAAGACCTGTCGCAAAATAAAGCGCAGGTCCGTGACGTGACGCAGGGTGACTCATGGTGAGTTTCTGATAACCACTGCTCATTGGACCAGCGCTCGCGCTTAGGCTAGTCGCAAAATGAGCCGCAGGTCTGTGACGTCAGGCAGGGAGACTCGTGGTGAGTTTCTGATAACCTCTGCTTATTGGGCCTGCGCATCCCCCAGCGCTTAGTGTGCAGACCCAGCGCACGAGCGCGGATCCAACAAGCAGTGGCGATCAGAAACTCACCACGAGTCTCCTTGACTGACGTCACAGACCTGCGTCTCATTTTGCGACTAGCCTAAGCGCGAGCGATGGCCCAATGAGCAGTGGTTCTCAGGAACGCACCGCGAGTCCCCCTGCGTGACGTCACGGACCTGCGCCGCATTTCGCGACTGGCCTAACGACGCGTGCGTACGCGTGCGCGCGCTGCGGCAGCGACGGAGCTCCCGGCCGGGGTGTCGCGCTCGCGCTCGCCGCGGCGTCGACGGGGCGAGTCGTCGTGGGAGGCGTCGCACCCGCCCACGCCCCCGCCCCCGAACACGCCCGCGGCCCCGTCCACGCCCCGCGAGTCCCAGACGTCGCCTTCGCCGCCGGCGCCGCAGGACAAGGGCGCGTGCCAGACGTGCGCCGCGCGCCGCGCCGCCCGCCGCAAGCGCGAGGAGGAGCGGAAGCGCCGCCAGGCCCTCGAGCGCCAGCCGCGCGCCTCCGCCCCCGCGCCCGCGCCCGCCCTCCACTCCCCAAAGGCAAAGGCTATCCTTCAGATATTCACGTGATTGATTATACTTCGTTTTTTCTTTCTGGGCGCACGGCGGTGGGCCATCAAAATTGAATATCTCACGGTATTTCGCGTCGTTCTCCGTTGTGCCACCAGGAATCGTATGATCGCCAGCACTCCTCGATACAGTCGCGATTATGCGGCACAACCGAGAGCGATTATGCGGCACAACTTCCAGCGGCACAACCGAGAACGACACGAAATACAGTGAGATATTCCATTTTATTGACACACCCCCGTGCGCCAAGAAAGAAAAAAACGAAATGGTGATTCCGGGCACGCCAACTACTGAGGTCATTAGTAGCGTAAGTGTAGTGCATGTTTTTATTGGGAGCTGGCGGTGATCTTCCTTCGCTGGATGTCGAGATCCGCCGCTGACCTACCCTAGCTGGGTTTTCCCCAACCAGGTATTTCCCATCAGCGGGGCACCGCCCCAGCCGGGACAAGCTCTAAGAACCCAACCGGTCTCCGGGCATGTGCGGTCCACTCCTCCCCAAAAGCAAAGACGCGGCATTCGAAGCTTCGGATATTGTTGTGATTGATTGATTGTGATTCCGGGCGCGTCAACTAGTAGGGTTATTAGTACCGTAAGTGTAGTGTATATTTTTCTCGGAAGGTGACGATGATTGCGATAGTGACGATATTACCGTGATAATAAATCAATGAATCAATCATTGATTCCATTGATTGATTGTTAGTGATTTCTGGCGAGTCAACTAGTAAGGTCATTAGTACCGTAAGTGTAGTTCATATTTTTGCTCGGGTGTGGCAATGATCTTTCTCCACTGGATGGCGAGACCCGGCGTCGACCTGGCGTCGACCTACCGTCGGCTAGCGGGGTTTTCCCCAACCAAATATCTCCCATCAGCGGCGCACCGCCCCAGCGGGGACAAGCTCTAAGCCCCCGACCGGTCTCCCGGCGTGTGTGGTAGTGTAGTGCATGTTAGTGTAAGTGTGTGTGTAAAGGGCGAGGATAGGACAAGGAAGAGGAAGGAAAGATCGCGCGCGGTCCATGGCCAGTTTGTTGGGGTACTGCTCCGGCATTCGCCTGGTGCTGATCGGAGAAACAACTCAAAATTACCGAGCAGCCGGTCGCTAGAATTCTCCTCCATATAGCGACTGAATTCGACCTAGTTGAGAAGATAGTGTCGCAAATCCTGCCACCGACAGGACTCGAACCTAGGACCTCCTGGTCAGACGGACTGCAGTGACATCAGCTGATGCCCTGAGATATCTCTCCCGGTAGATATTACCGTTTAAGTATTTAATATCGTTCTGAAAATGGCAGTTATATCACTCGATGTTTCGAATCTACTGAATCCAATGTTACCGCAACAGCGTACGCACACATGACGTACCCGCGATAGCTTGTACCTGCCTCAACTAAATCAGCTTAAGCTGTACTGCCACTCATTATAAGTCGCTGTCCGTTGGCCTTGGTCTTGAGATAATTTAAACAATAACACTAAGTTCAAACACAAAGCAAATATGTTGTTCATGAAACCATACAACCTGAATCAATCTGCAAATTTTGCCTTCACTGCTTTCATGGATATCTTGTTCCTTATTTTAGAACCACCGATTAATTTACTGAGTATCTTTCTCAAGGTTTTGCCCAATTTCCAACATCACGAAGTGAGTACTAAGTGGGTTTTGAATCAGAATTTCACATTAACATTTAATCGCTCTACATTCCGGCGTCCATAAATCGCGAGCTCAATCCAGTCTCTTAATTGTTCTTTACCTCAAGTTCATATAACTCGTACAAAATATATAGTTTTATTTCGTAACACTTGGATTTAAACGTATTATTAATATTGAAGTGATATGCCTTACATTTCAAATTCACGTGATGTACCTGATATTTTGAGATCTATTTTCAACTTTAAAACGACAATACCTCAAAACTTGATATTTTGAGGTGTAGCCTTTTGTAAATGAGCTGTCAGGTTTGTCAAATCCCTTATGAAGAAGAGATGAAAATATACCGAATGGCGATAATACAGTTTTGTATTTATCAAAAAATCGCACATACAGGGCAATTGGCTACAATTGTTGGCACGGCAACTACTCTCATGGCGAAGTGTAGACTACCCTAGATGGCGGTAGAAGTTAATCGGTCTTTAAAGAAGGCAGTCTGCTGTGATAGCTTGTTGGTGTACTGTTTATTTTCCAAACGTTCCGTAAATGTAATTTTGTTGAAATATCGCTTACATCGTTTACATTACAGACGTTTTTAATACATTATCGCATTTGCGAGTCAAATGTTTTCTCATGATGTTTCTCGAAAACTCAAATACATTTCTATGAAAATGAACCTAAAATTACGCATTTTCAGAAACGACATTTTCTCAAAAAGACTTCACATTTTCAATGCAAATTTGCGAATAAGAATCGATTTTAGCAGTGGCGGTTTCTCTGAGGAGGGAAAGGAGGAGTGCCTTCGTCACATATTTTTTCTTCTAAATCTAATTGATAAAGTAAATTTTCTTAGTGTTTTGAGGAGAAACGAATATTTTTTAGTTGACAGATATAAGGTAATGAGTTTGACCGAATTTTAACACTAACCGTAATCGAAGCAAAATCAATGGAAATCGCTATCAGGAAGAACTATCAGATTTTGCTTCGGTCTTGTTTTAATCACCCGTATCTTCTAGAGCTCCAGTGGCCACAAGAGGAAAGTTTTTTAATAGAGTGTTTCGGGCTGGGGCGTGTTCCCTTGATTTGATTTAATTTGATTTTATTTCATTTATTTGGTTAAAAACGGTGAAAACTATATGACGTATGGGAGACAAGATTATTTGCACACGGTTTTCTTAAGTTCCCCAATCCCTTCCTAACATTTTAGCTATAAATACGATGGTTGAAAGACGAATAAAATATAAAAACGATTTAATTATAAAATTTAAAAAAAGCGCGAGATTAGCAACATTTGAAGAACTAGATATTTCTTTTCCGAGGTATAGAAAACATACTTGCAATGGTAAACGAAATGCAGATGAAATTTTTGTGCATTGCTAACAAAATAGTAACTCACCCTCAGTTCTACTCCTACCACTAAAAGCAAAAGGGGTGCTCAACAAAACGTGCGCATATTGAAGTTACATTTACGTCTAGAAGCAAAACAAGGGGCCATCCCTGCATTTGCTCAACGGATCAGGGAAACTGGGCAAAAATCTGATCGAGATGGGGGTCATTGACCCGAAAACTGAAGTACATTACTTGTTTCAGGCGTAACAAGTCTTTTTTAACTAGTGGGGCTACAACAGCACATAATTTCCCGTATTATTGGAAGCAGACACGTAGAATTGAAATATTGCACTTTCTGCCCTACAGCATCTTAGCTATTATTTGAAAATGTCCAATTCAACCAAGAAGCGATCAATCACGGTGTAAGATATATAGGTGTGTTAACTAGCACGATCGGTTTGGGTCGCGGTGTATCTTAAGATGACATCTTAAACTGTGGCTGTTACACATCACACCAATCATGACCTTGCCCAAATGAGACCCGAACATCGCAGCACTTATGTGCGAGAACTAGCCTCACATAAGCGCGTACGTACGTAGCGAGCGAGAGAGCGAGAGCGAGAGAGCGAGAGCGAGAGAGTGAGAGCGAGAGAGTGAGAGCGAGAGAGTTCATGCTCCAATAAACACTAGAACCTGTATTCTACCTATAAATATTCTAATAAATTACAAAATATGTAATTACCTTACAATCCCCAACAATATGTACACAAATTATGTTCTCTATCCCCAAAACCATTTAGAATTGCACCTTTCTTATAACATATAAACTTGGAAACACGTAACATATTTGATGTTCTAATCACAACAAATATTAGATTATACAATGATGTGCAACTAACGTGAATACTACAGGTCCGAAATTTCCTTCACTGGTGCTGAAAACATTCAGAATACAAATCAAAGCCAAGTTTGTTATGTTGCTGGCGAAAGGGACCTACTTGCTACTTGAAGCATACTACACTCCTGTTTATCAGAAAGGGTAATCTCACCGTAATGATGAAGTTAGCGCATGAGCGGTAGCCGAAGCGCTGGCCACCATAAATCGAAGGCCTTGCAGCTGCTGCACGAATTAGCGGCCGCGGTCTCTGCTCAAATGGGCTGCCCTTCGACAAAATTGGGTTGCACTTCTGGGGAACCAAACTACCAATGCAACTTTTAGAGGTAGCTGAGAGAGCCATATGCTAAGCTGCTTCAAAGTACAGGCGGAGAACACGGAGCCCCGAGGGTCGCTTAGAAAAGATCACTAGGAACCACCTTGTACGGGTTGGGGCGAACCATGTTTTAAAAGCACACTGCTTGAGATCTGAACACCACGGCGACCCAAAACGTTCTGCTGCCGAAACTTGACAGGAGAGAGACGCGGGACCCGTTCGCAACGATTTCGACGTCCCGATTCCCGTTCACCTGGTGGTTCGGGAATCATGACGTCATGATGTTTCTGTTCGTTTTCCGCTGTATTACAACGAGTTCAAACATAGTACATACAATGCACACTTTGCCTATTTTCTGAATACGTATCATAACCCTTCAAAATGCTCATTCTTCTTTACTTTCTCTAAAACATTAATTGTTGCCTATACCTATTTTCTTATATTTTAGTTTTACATTTAATATTGAATTTTGTGAAATGGATTTGTGAAGTTTAAGAGTTTCATTGTAGCAAATGTCAGTTTTCTGTTCCTGAATTGTGTAAGATATTTCACCGAGAAATCACGATCATTTCGTCAACTCCATGCTGAAGGTTGGTAAAGCCGTGGACTTTTCCGTCTTGTATTGTCCCCAATTCAACATGACAGAATAAGGGTTAACCCAAAAGTTTAGCGAAATCGAATCCGAAATAGGAAATGACTGCCATTTTCGCGGTATGAAGGTTAATATACTTCTTTATAAGGATATTTTTTTTTATTTTACGAGACAAAAATAGAGTTGTAGCTTTCCTTTAAAATCGTCTTAGTTTCTGTAGTTGTGTGACGAAGAAGAGATCAGGCAGACAGAGAGTGAAGGAAATACGTCTTATTCGCCACATGTCTCTCTTACCCACCAAGCGTACAAATTTAACTAGACCGTGGCATGGGGGACGCCGTTATCTAGCCAGTAAAGTCGGTCAATCAATCTAAAATGCCAAATACATATGCATATTTTAGTGCATATTTTCGATGTTGTTAGTATAACGAAAATAGAGTTGTAGCTTTCCATTTATCTAAATCATTTAAAATGCCAAACAAGTATCGATATTTTAGGGCATATTTTAGAAGTTCTTAGTGAAAACGTAAATCAGTATGTGTTTATGCTGTAAGAACATTATACTACATAAATTCATTCTTATTTAAAGGATTATTAGGGCATGTCGTCATCCACGCACCTTTGTCGTCATCCACGCGCCAATCTCTCGCGAACATATGAAGCGTATTATGATTTCAATAAGAAAATAAAAACAAACACGTATATGTGCCGGTTCCGATAGCCGATATCTCTAAGGCAGTATAGCTGTAGCGATCTCGAAAGGAAGCATGGGGGGTCGAGTCTCGCCTCGGGCACGGGTATGTTTACGTTTGTGTGTGTGTATCGTCCATTCAACCTTCATGATCATCATCATTCCATCTTCCATCCCCCAGGACTGACAACCCTTGGGGATAAAAATTGGATTCAGCTTATCCCCTGATGAATCACATACACATGCCACCAAGGTAAAATTATACCGAGCCCCGGTAAGTGCAGGTGCATGTCTGCGTGGACCGAGACGGCCTACTCACGAACAAAACAAGAACAACAAAAGCCACGTGTCCACCCCGTGGATGAGATCGATAAAGCAGTAGTGTCGTAGCGATCTCGAACCGGGGGGGTCGCGGATTCGAGTCCCGCCTCGGGCATGGTTGTATGTGTTCGTCCTTTCACCCTCTATCATCACCATATCGTTTCATCCTCATACCATAACGTTAAATCCAATAATGGTCACTAATTGAGAGTTTTTGCACCCTCGATCGCAAATCCCCATCGATCTTCTGCGCATGCGCATATTAACTAAAGTGATGCGAAACTGGAACTGCGCATGAGCAGAAGATCGACAGTGCTTCACGTTACAGGGTGCAAAAACTCCCTAATGACCTATTAGTTGATGCCACCTTAAATCTGCAATATTTGTCAAAAATGACCTACTTAACGGAGGGAACATATTTTCATGCAATATTGATATCGATAATTACAACACACGTCGTAGAAATCACGTGCATCAAGTATCAGTATCAACAGCTCAGTACACGAAATCAACATATAATACATGTACGTTACTTTACAACGCACTGCCAGATGTCATTAAACAATTAAAGTCGGTGCACAAATTTAAGTTTAAAGTAAAATCTTTTCTGCTGCATAACTGTTTCTATACAATACTATACTGACTATACTGATCGTAAAAAAGAAAAATAATGTTTATTTTAACAAAACAACAATATATAATGAATTATTTAACATTTATGTTGTATACATTTTAAAAAAAGATTTAATACGCCTGTAACAAGTAATGTACTTCAGCTATCGGGTCAATGACCCCCATCTCGATCAGGTTTTTGTCCAGTTTCGCTGATCCATTGAGCAAATGCTGGGATGGTCCCTTGTTTTGCTTCTGGACGTAAAAGTAGCTTCACTGTGCGCACGTTTTGTTGAGCACTCCTTTTGCTTGTAGTGGTAGGAGTAGAACTGATGTTAATTACTATTTTGTTAGCAATGCAGAAAAATCAAATCAGCAGTTCCTTTACCGTTGAAATTGATTTTCTATGATTCGGGAACAAAAAATGTTTCTAATTTCTATTTTTCTAAAATAATTTTTCTAAATTATTTTTCTTGTTTTTCAAATGTTGCTAATTTCGGGCTTTTTTTAAATTCTGGGCCTCAAGAAAATGTGCGTAGATAATCTCTTCCCCCATACGTCATATACAGTTTTTACTGTTTTTTGACCAAATAAATAAATAAAATAAAAAACAAAAAAATATCACGTGTGTGCGTGTGCGCGCAGGCGTCGGAGTGCGACGAGGAGCGGGCGGGCGAGGCGCCGTGCATGCGCTGCCTTCTGCCCAGCGCCAGCGGCCGCGTGTCGCCGCCCGCGCCCTTCCGCGACGACGCCGGCGGCAGCGTTGGCGACCGCGGCGGCGGCCCCGCACCGCCCACGCCCCGCGAGTCCGAGCGGGCGCGACATCCGCGCTCCGCCCACGCCCCGCGGTCGCTCCCAACGGACAAGGTGGCCCCATGAACGGCGTCTTACACGCAACACTCACCGTGATGGATACTCGGATTGACATGAAATTTTACCAGATTGTTCAGCACCTTTTAAAACCTCTACATACACATTTGTACGTGCTGTGAAGTACTTGCAAGTAGTGTTTTGCGACAATCAGTATTAAGACCTTTCATGACCTTGCCGCTTGTAGAATGGCAGAAATCGCTGCTCGCTGCTAGTTCTGCGGCCTTTACTCAACATCGCGTCATTCTTGAACGAACGCGTTTAGAAATCTGACATTGATAGACGCCGCGAAACGGTCCTGGCGCTGCCGAGGTCACGAAAGGTCCTGATACAAAATACCTATTAAAAACTATTACTAATATTCCATAGCACTTCAAAATTTTTGTGTATATATTCTGACGCAAACCCGCCCCGAACACCCAAATTTATTTAAATTTGTTAATTATCTCAACAATGGTTGAGCGTCTGGGCGGATGCGCAGATATCTGCTCTTTCGAGCTTACTTATATCTCAGGGCAGCGGGATCTTTGGGGTGTAGAGAGCAATCCAAAACACAGGAACACAAATAACAGTAAAACAAAGTTTAATTATTTCAAAAATAATAACTAATTCTACTACACACGTAACTTTTCCTCATTCTCTTTCAATTTTCCAAATAAAATCATCAACTCACACTGTATGCTCTTTAAATCAAATAACCAAAACTCTTCAAAATTCTAAACACAATTACTGTTCATGGAAAAATTAAGAATTCTTTAAAAAAAATAAAAAGTGACTAAATTCTGCTTGCACTTTTGACTCTATCACTGCGTGCGCTTTACTAATCTCATTTCACATTCATTTTAATTCTAACACCTCTGAACAAAAAACGTGCTCTGCAGCAGAACTTCCTCCACACTTTAATACAATTATTACTACATCAATCTACTTTAACTCTTGTACAAAACCAACAGGTAACCAGGCGTCAAAATGGCTATTGTTTTTATAACTGCAACATGAAAGTTATTTCGCCTTCACAGTCTAGAACCTCCCCGTAAAACTCCTAACATTTTCTGTACCTCGCCCTTCCTGGTGAGCTGTCCTTGTCTTTGGTCGCTCGCTGTCGCTTTTGCTGCCGGCGCTTGCGCTCCGAGCCGCGGCCTCGTGCCTAGCGACCCGCCGCCTTCGTGCCTCCGTCTTCGGTCCCGTCGCCGTCCTTCTTCCGTCTTCCTCTCCTGGTCCCGTTCTTCTTCTATCTTCCGCTCCCAGCTCCGTCGTCCTCTTCTGTCTCCCGTCCCGGTTCCGTCTCCTTCGTCCGATCACGACCGGTACTCGCCCGTCTCCAGATCTCGTTCGGCGCGTTCTTTTGCTCGCGCCCAGTGTTATTCGTACCCGGCGTGAGGTTTGGTTCTCGCCGCGTACTAGATCTCTCCCCCCCGTTCCAGCTGCAGATTTTATGGCTTAATCTGAGCGTCAACTTGTCGCAAATTTCACAGGCGACCTCTTTCATGGTGCCGTAATTGCCAAAATCTTTCTTGAATATTTTAACAAATTCGCGGACGACTAACTAGACGACTTTCTGACGTCGGACACTCCTAACTAAAATGACGTTCTTTCGCATAATCTTTCAACATCGGCTACCGTTACTTCGGAGAGAAACTGCCGCCTCTACCGACGAAAAACTTGAGAGAAGCTACCGCTTCTACTGACGAAGAACTAAAGAGATGCTGCCTGCTTCAACCGATGCAAGCTTCAGAGTGATGCTGCCTGCTCCTCGAACGAGAACTTAAGAGGCCCTTCCGCTTGCGGATTAGCGTTTTATGCCCTTGGTTTGTAGGGGTAACGCGGCGCCTCCTCCTCCCCTCCAGTTAATGCACGTCATTTTCTCGCGACTTGCGATGAACGTTGCGGGCGACAATTTCCTCGTCTGCGGGCGCGCCCCTTTTGAACTGCGCCGCGCACTCTTCCCCGTTCTTTTTTTGTGTTTTATGGGGCTCTGGCACCTGTGACGAACCTCTAAATTCACGTTCGTCACAATATATATATATATATATATATATATATATATATATATATATATATATATATATATACACACACACACACACACTGGTGAAATTACATGACAATCCGAGTATCCAGCACCCAAGGGGGCGTTCATAAATGACGTCAGTGGTCATCCATATATGACGTAACGCTAAAGGGGAAGGGAGGGAATCTGAGGCAGCGTTACGATGCGTTACACAGGGGTAGGGAAGTGCGTTACAAGGGGGTATTGAAAATACTCGAAATTTGTGTTACGTAATTTATGGATGGCCCCTAAAGCTAAAAAGAGGGGAGGGGGTTTTAGGTATCGTTACATTGCGTTGCATTGGGATAAGGTGGTATTGGTTTATAGCTCCAGAGCTGGAAATAGTGAATTAATAATTTTGCAACAATTACACATTTTTATGAACAGTTCCGAAATATGTGCTGGAGCGGCCGGGGAGGGTCCTCAAATTGTACCCGAGTTGAACATTGCAAAGCAACAATTTTGAAAGCGTTAAAAGTTGATTGCTGGTTTGATTGTTGCTAAAATGTTAAATATTCACTGACACCAATACTCGACCAAAAACGGCCACCCGCAAGTATTTTTCCGTCATGGCCGGCGTACGCGCCTCCAAAACAGTCCGTAGACAGCGAAAAATGACGGTATTTCCGCTTCATAACCAACGAGGCCCTACTCCCGGGAGAGCGGCATTCCCGTGCCTTGGGATTTTGGGTCAATCAAATAGATACTGACGTTCCAAGTGCTAGCGGTTGGTCAACTTGCCCCTCCCCCGGAACGCGGGTTATCGCAGATTGTAGCATCAGTTTGCGAAGATTGAATTTCTTACTTTTTCATTTTTTCTTGGGGCAAGAGTACCTAGCATTCCATCATCATCATTATCTTCTTCGCGGTCTAAGCTCAACGGCCTATTCCGATTCGATGGTCCACCGTTTTTTTGGTCTCCCGGGATCTCGTTTTCCAAGAGGTCGATATTTCCATGCCTTTTGAGGAAGACGCTGCTTCTCCATTCTGTATAGATGTTGGGTCCAATTTCTCTTATACTTTTGGATTTGATCGAGGACTGATACAACTTTTAACTCTTTTCGAATATCTTGATTTCTTTCGTGATTAGCTATCGTACAACCTTTTACTGCCCTCAGAAACTTCATCTCTAATGCCGGTAATCTGCTCATTTCTCTTTGTATCAAAACCCAGCATTCGCTACCGTAAAGCAGGCTTGGTATTGCCATTGTCTTATAGAATTTTAACTGTGTTTATTTTCGGGCTTTCTTTCCAAGAGTTCTTCTTACGCTTTCACACATTAACTGGAACCGCGAGAGTTCCTTCTCTACGTATCTTTCATAATATTATGATACATCGTGTCCTAGATAATTAAAATTACTTACTTGATTCAGAACCTGGTTTTCTACCACTATCTTAGATCTCACTGGATCCTTCCCGCAAAATGCCATAATTTGGGTTTTTGATGTGGATATTTCACAGTAATAATATCTGGCTATTTTGCTGATCTTGTAGACATTGAGCTGAAGTTCATCTTCAGTTTCAGCAATCAAAACTTAATTTTCTGCATGTAAGATGGAATTTATAAAACAGTTTTCTGCAATCTCAGTATCGCAAGAAGAATATCAGTTCCATTCATTCAGCATTTCTTCTATGCACAGATTAAAAAGAGTTGCTGATAAGCTACAACACTGTCGTACTTCCAGATTTATATTTAGAAATGTTTTGCCGATTTTGAAACCAGTGTCGATACATATTCTTGTTCCAGCATACAGGCTTTTAATTGCTTGAATGAGATGGTAAGGCATCCCCTTCTTTATTAAAATTTCCCACATAACTGAGTAATACAAGACTGGAATTTATGATTACCTCACGCGAGGAAGTAGACTCTACTGGTGCCTTGACGAGCGGATCATTTAACAATCCAAGTAATTCATTCACAATTGACATTTTCGAGTGTGTCTAATAACTAGAGCGCCGCAGCGACAAAATGGGGTGGGAAGGAGCTTTTCTCTCATTTTTTTTCTGTCGACTGCGATATTACGATGAATCTTTTGGTTGAAGGGCTAGCTATACCCAACATGCGCGGTCACATTGAACTGTTTTAAAGAGAGGCGACATTATTGCATAGAACTCTGCCACGACCTTCGCCGCGAGCAGCAAAGTATCACATGCATGTCCGTGCCCTTATTTCTCTTTCAATTATAAAACTAGTGGTGCTACAGAATGGCACAGACTTTCCCGTATTAGTTTTCTATTTTTTTGGGTCTTCGCTAGCTATTCGGAATTGCCATCAACTCTTTCTTGCCAGTTGTGATCTATTATCGCCAAAAGTATTTTTTTGGTCATTTTCTTAAATTTTCGGTTTCCTATTGGTAGAACGGAAACATTAATTTTAGAATATTAAAGAACACAAAAACCTAATCATAAATAGCAATTTTCTTTTAAAAATTATGTGCCGTTTAAGAGAAAATGACGTTTTAGCACTACTAAA
Source organism: Acheta domesticus (assembly GCA_031308135.1). Lineage (NCBI taxonomy): Eukaryota > Metazoa > Arthropoda > Insecta > Orthoptera > Gryllidae > Acheta > Acheta domesticus. The sequence goes on along the minus strand of JAHLJT010009436.1, from coordinate 172,066,979 downwards.
AATGCGAAATTTGAAGCTCATTTTCACAGAAAATGATTGAGTTTTCAAAATACTTTATTGGAAGTTATTTGAAGCACTTACACTCACAAATACAATAATGTTTATAAATTGCTCGTAATGTGCATATTAAAGATGTGAGAGATCTTTCAAAAAAATTACAATTATGTAATTTTTGAAAAAACAAAAAAATAACTCAAAATAAACGCTAAACTAAAGAGTGTAATTAGCACTATCCGTTACAAAAGTTTCAAGAAAAAAATTGCAGCCATATAAGAGAAAATGGCGTTTGAGCATTTCTGAAAATGCCGAAATTTGAGTTACTTTTCACAGAAAACGGTAGTGTTTTCGAGAAACTTTACTTGACATTATTTAAAGCATATATTCTCGTAAATATAATAATGTGAAAAAATCACCAATAATGTAAATATTAACGACGTGAGAGACAAGTAAAAAAAATTACATTTTTGTAATTTTTGAAAAAACCAACTGATAGACCATAATGGCTTTTATGTCATTGATAGAGTACATTTACCACTATCCCTACCAAAAGTTTAAAGAAAACATTTGGAGCCGTTTTTGAGAAAATTTTGTTTTTGTAATTTTTTGCACGCATATTGCACGCAATATTGCACGAAAACTACCAAAATTGTGAAAAACATTTACATGACCTGTATTAAAGAACTCAGTATGCAGAACAAATTTTATTTGAAGAAAAAATCTCTATCTTCAATTTTGTAGTTGGAGAAAGACGCCGAAAAAAATCAAACTTTCAAAATTTTCGAAAATTTAGAGTTGTACGTGAAAATTGGACGTACGCCATGTTAAAAAGTGTATTTTACTCAATTTATACAAGAAATTTAAAGAAAAAATTTGGAGCCGTTTTTGAGAAAATTTTGAAAATCCCCGGGGGTCTTCATATAAAGTACCCCCAAATTTTGAAGAATCTTTTTCAAAATCTCAAAGCTTTGGCTAGAATCAGATCGACTGGGGAATATCCATTTTGGAAGAAATCGTACGTATGGTTCAGGCGGGAGCAGTGTTCACAGACGGACAGACGGACGGACGGACGGACAGACGGACGTTTTCCTTTCAATTGGGTTTTCGGTATCAAGGACCTAGAAAACTGGGTTTCTGGCTACACCACGTGTTAGGGGATTTTTTTTCTTAATTTAGCAACTGGTTTTATCTACTAATTCGTTTTCACGGCCCGGCAATTAATTTTTTTCCGCCGAAAATTGGCCATTTTTTCGCGCAGCATTACATAACTTTCCCTATACTACGTATATCACTCCGTGTATACGTACGTATAAGGGAAAGTAAAAATAAAATTGTAAAGATTCAACATGTTCAACCGCCACTAATTGGTTTTTCTAGTAGATATATTTTCCATATATATTTTGATTTTCTTTTGTATTCAACAGTCTTTATCCATTCATTCTATTACAATTTCATCGGCTTCAGATATCTTTATTCAACATCAAGACTGTCTAGCATTTGGATTTGCCTCTTAAGTACTCTTCCGTTCCCTTGCAAATAGCCGTTTGTAGCTATTCTGAAAAAGATTTCTCTTTTCAAAATTATACCACAATATTTATAGTTTCTTAATTTGATCTCCCGCAAGACTAACAAGTCTTCCTCCATGTACACCTTTTAAATATTTTAATTTATAACACTTTCTTTCGATTTAACACTTTCCCTTCTCCATCAAATCCATATTCAAAAGAATATTGTATCTTTTATTACGATGGTATTTCATACTCTAGTTCACACTTTTCATCCTACAGAAGGCACAACACCCAAGATATCTTAAAAGCAGTGCGTTTTACAATGCACTCAGAAAAAGTAACTACAACTCATAAGAACGCCGGGATAGTTGGAAAGACGGTGATTGTATAAGAAAGGGAAACTTTAGATTGAACTACTGTGTGATTATGTGAGGTTTGCGTGCCGTGGCTGTAAGATTGGCGACGTTCATTACATCAACTGAATACTTGTTTGGGGCGGATTCGTGGGCATTCGCGGCCGGAGCCATTTGATACTTAGCTGTCCGGGACGAGCCGTCACGCAGTCGGTCGAGCTGGTGTTTCCGGCCATCATGTTGTGGCCTTCTTCTGAGCTATACCGATAGCTCAGAAGAAGTCGACAATAGGACGGCCGAATCCTCATCTCGACCAACTGTGATGCGGCTCGTTCCGAACAGCCAAGTACTACCTGCTTGGGCCGTTTGTATGTCTATCAGTGGCGAAGCTGAAGGGGAATCTGGGAGCCTTAGAATACACAACTTATCATTCAACAAAATTTGTCGTTATGTGTTGCGTATTTTCAATATATTTTTACTGAATCGTTAAAGAAAATTAAATGTTTTCGACTCTTCTTTCCCCGCTTACGCGCGGGGGAATTAGTAGAGTCCGTAGCTGAGCGGGGCGCCTGCCAGTGGATAGACACCGGCTGGTTCTGTCGCGCAAGCGTACAGGAGGGCGCGCGCTGTCTCCTTCTCTCTCGCACTCACTGGACAAAGAACCTAAGGCTCCCAGATTACTCTTCATCTTCGCCAATGATGCCTACGTGCCACATGGAGGAATGTGGTGTTTGTTCTGAGCGCGCGCGTGTGTGTGTGGCGGCGCGCAGGAGTCGGACGTGGCGCAGTGGCTGGAGCGGCTGACGTGGGAGTCGGTGAGCTGGGCGGCGGAGGAGGCGGACGAGGCGCGGGCCAGCGCCAGCGGAGCCGGGGGCGGGGCCGGGGGCGGGAGCGGACGCCGCCTGTCCAGTCGGGGCAGCCGCGAGTGGATCGGCGGCCTCGTCCGGTCCGCCTCGCGCTCCGCCGTCAACCTCGCAGAGCGCAGGTCGCTCTCCGCGGTGCGCAGCGGGGCCGGGAGCAGCGCCGGGACCGAGGGCGGGGGCGGGCGGCGCCTCTCCAGCCGCGGCAGCCAAGAATGGATCGGCGGCCTCGTCCAGTCTGCCTCTCGATCCGCCGTCGACCTTTCGGAGCGCAGGTCGCTCTCCACGGTAAGCGCTCACCCCCACAGGGGGGGGTCGTGGCTGCGTAGGTGGATACGACCTCTGGTGGAGCTCAGACGACCACCCATACCTCTAGTCTTGCGGCCTCACTCAGATCGTTAGCCTAACGGGTAGGCAGTGAGCGGGCGATGCTAAGCTCCTGGTTGACGGTTCAACCCGGCAACCCACCAGTTGGGCCCCTGGCGCGTCGATCTCATGGCAGGATTGAGTGGAGGAGACCCCTCGGGGTGCGCTGAATCCCACAATTAGAAGTCCGGCGGTTAAACGACAAGTTGCCGCCAAGTTGCCTTGGTCACGGTTCCACCCAGATCGATAGCCTGAAGGTGCAGGCTGTGGGTAGACGGGATGGGGGCCCCGAGCCGCCCGGACCTTAGTTCGGGTGGCCCCCAATTGGGCTCTTGCCTTCGTCGTGGCAGTAGCCCGTTACTCTGGACATAGAGGAGGGACTTGGTGTCCCGGCGCATGAGTGGCGCGTCGTCGTAGTATATTTGCCGGAGTCGATATTGACTCCGGCACTAGCCCGGATAGCTTGTAGCTCTGAGCTGGCAGAGTGACCCTAGACCCAGAGATTGTATGGGGAGGTTGCCGCGACGGCTAACTGCGTTCCGACGGGATCCGGATGTTGGTCGGAAGGTGTCAATGTACACCCGACGAGGGTGCGGATAGAGGCTAACGCCTAGGTGCCCACCCTGGGGTTTCGGCCCCCTAATAAAGTACAAATGCTGGGGTTAAAAAAGCACGTCTATACATATATAAGCGCTCACGACTTGCTTGCTTCACTAATTTTTTTTCCTTTCAATTTCCCTCTCCAGTTGTCCTGGAGAGGCGGGAGTTTATTCAAGTTTTGGGGTATACAAAATAATTCCAGCCGTTTTGGCTTGTGAAATTTGAGGAGGGCTTCTATCTTAAACATTAAACACATTCATTCATTGACTGTGAACGTAACTTTCCGTGGATACATTCCGTGTCTTCTTTGCCGTCCGGGTGAGGTCGCGGCGAGATCAGATTGACCCAGACTACCAGCGAATCAGAGGGTCCTCTCTGTCAATCACGGCGCCCCTGCCCCATTCGAGCGAGCCGGCCGGATAATATACAAGATGAGTCACGTAACTTTAGCACCTCTTGTAATGTTTGAGCAGCTGACGTTATTGCAATGCAGTTTTCACGGAAGTCCGTGAGGGCATGGGCTAATTGGCCAGCCTGGAATTAACGAGGTCTATAATACAAATCACAATGTGACTTTTGACCACTTAAGAATTGATTAACATTAAAACCATTTGCCAATACTAAAGGGATACGTTTATTACGGGGCACCTACAACAACAAATGACACATAGACCTCTTTAGAATGTATCGATGCTCACCTGTTCAGATCAAAATTTATCATAATCTGGATCTTAGCCAAAATGTTTCGTAGACCACTTTAGTTCCAGGCCATCGAATTGATGTATGTATTCGTTTCCATTTTATTACTTGTATTTTACAAGACATTTACGAGACTTTGTTGTTTGAAATGGAACTATACATATTTTTAGTCTGTCATGACGAGCGTTAAAAGAAAAATCCAATGATATACATATTTTCGTATGATAGATAAGCATCTTTTGGGTAATTTTGATATTGATTTCGATATTGTAACGCCCCGAGAGCGCTTTAGCAGAGAAAGCGCTGCGTGACCTTGGGTGGTGGACTGTTACACTCATACCCGTTAAATATGAGTCGCAAAAAATGTTTAACTAACATATGAGATTGTGTATGTCAGTGAATTCTTCTTCTTACACTCGTCATGATACACTGATAAAATGTGTATAGTTCCATTCGAAGAAACAATGTTACTTCAAATATATCGTAAAATGCAAGTGATAAAATAGAAATGAATACACGTATCAATTAGCCCCATTCCCTTATTCATTTCCGTGAAAACTGCATTGCAATAACTTCAACAGTTCAAAACTTACAGGAGGTGCTAAACGTGACTCATATAATACCAGACGCGCAGTATTGTGGTGTTCTTGTGGTGTCCCTGAGGAAGCCTGCAACATAAGCGAAACGTCAACCTCTCATCCTGCGACGTTGCGTTACCCAGGCAGTGAAGAAGACCTGCTTCATTCATTGGCTAAGGTTTCTGACTGATTGAAATTGATAATGAGGATTCTAATGGGTGCAATGAGCTGCAACTCGCCAACAACAGCGGATAAGCCTAGAACAACGCAGTATCTTGAACGAAATTTTGTTTATTTGCATTTATTAGTAAAAATCTGAACTGATCATATGCACCTAAGAAAACAGTGGACACCTCAATCATTGCCATAAGCTGCATAGTGTTCTCACAATTTCTGCGCGTATACGACATTGGTATGTTTCAATGGCCAGCACTGAATAAATAGAGTGCCACTAACTGGGAGGTCCTAGGTTTCGAGTCCCGACGGTGGCAGTATTTTCAACACTAGCTCTACAGCTGGGTCGAATTCAGTCGCTGTCTAAAGAAGACTTCTAGCGGGCGGGTGCTCTAATCGGTAGTTTTACACAATTTCTCCGATCTACACCAGGCGAATGCCGGAGCAATACGGGCCACGGATCGCGTGCGATTTTTCCTTCCTCTTCCTTGTCCTATCCTCAACCCTTACACACACACACACACTTATACTCACATGCACAACACTCCCTAATTTGTCGGGAGACCAGTCGGGATCTTGGAGCTTGTCCCGGCTGAGGCGGTGCCCTGCCGGTGGGAGATACCTGGTTGGGGAGAATCCCCACAAGTCGACGTAGGTCGGCGTCGGATCTTGGACGAGATCGTTTAGGCAGTAGTGCAGTGATGATCTTGGACTATGGGGTCGCGGGTTCGAGTCCCGCCTCGGGCGTGGCTGTATGTGTTCGTCCTTTCACCCCCTGTCATCATCGTACCGTTTCATCCTCTCATACGATAACGTTATAGTGGTCGCTAATGACCAAGTAGTTGATGCGCCCTTAAATTACAAAAACAAAGTATTCCAGTTTGCGCGCGTGGTGGCGCAGAGCGCGTACTCGGCGGGGCCGTCGGCGATGGGCGGCGACGCGGCGCGCGAGCCCGAGAAGGAGCAGCGCTCGCTGGACCTGGAGGCGGCGGCGGGGGCGGCGGCGGCGGCGGCCATGGCGGCGGAGGCGGCGGCAGACGGCGGCTCGGACGCCGAGTCCTTCTCCGTGACGACGGTGGGCTGGCTCATCCCGGTGCTGGACATGCCGTCGCACCCGTCGCGGCCGCGGAGGCCTGCGCCGCCCGACGAGGAGGGCGGGGACCCTCCGCGCCTGCGCACCTCGGGCTCCCCGCCCGAGCCCCCGCTCGACTCGCTCTCCAAGCCCCCGGCCCCGGCCACGCCCCCGCCCGCGGCCACGCCCACGGCCCTGGCCCCGGGCACGAGCGTCTCGCGAGAGACCGTGCCGCTGCACGTGTCGACCCATGGTAAGGGAATATTGGCAGAGCTTTTGAACAAACTGTGCCGAGGAAAAGGTGCTATTTGCCGTCTGTGCGTTTGGTCACAAGAGAGGATTCTGAAAACCGACTAGTATCAAACTGTTAGCATACCTCGGCGTAAGGATCATTAAGTATTGAAAAAAATTGTTAGTATTACCTTTGTCTGGGCGAAAGAAAAACGTTTTCTTTACTTATTCAATTCGTTATTCGTTCATGTTCATAGTTGCACTGTTCCCGCCGCGCTACAAATCATTGGTGCTCGGAGAATGCCACCCCAGTGAGCTTGGAACGCTAACAACCTTGCATTGCAATTCACTTTCATTGCAGTCAATACCCGCTTATTACTTAGATAACGCAGACGCTTTAACTTAGATAACGCTTTTACGCAGACGAAGCGATCCGCCACATCAGCGCTCGGCTGTTGGATTTCAAACAATGTGATTCCGTCGCGTCTTATCCAGAAAAGAGTCGGATACTGAGTGTTTGTGGCGCGTTGCCTTCGCTGCTTGGGCAGCCTTATCATAACATATGACGAGGAAGGAAGATATCCACTGTGTCATTCTGCGCTGGCGGCATGTAAACTAATCCTGGCTAAATATGTGGCAAACTTAAATCATCTGACAACTCCAGTTGTCGTCAGACTCCATATTTGAACAGACACGGGCGACACAAATTTTTGACAGATAGACTGAGGTCATTCTTGTGTTGGTCCCTGATGGCGAACATGAAATTTAAAAACAATTGGTAGTGGCTTTGAATTGAAAGACTTTGTGATGCCAAGCTGAAAAAGAATACTAAAAAATCAGGTATGAACTCGGCTCCAAGATAGGAAGTAAGCAAGTGATACGAAGAAATATGAACCAGTAAGCTATAGTGACACAATGAAATCTTCTTTCACGCAGTCGGCCGCATCATGTCTAATACTCAAGGCATTCTGAAAACAGACGTTTCGTCGGATGAGTTTCAAATATTTCAGGGAGAGTACTCAGTAATGGAAGGTTGACTGATTCGCACAGTGAGATGAATAATGAATAGTCATTCATACACCAAGGACGTTTAAACGGATCTAATGTTCGGCTAATAATCGGGCGACAAATAGCCTCCGCCTCAATGATCCTCGAGCTGTTTGCCGCCGCTAGATCATCAAAACCACCTAACGCTAATGGAACATACATGATTTTATTTTTTTACACAATTTTAATGATTCAGATTTACTTATTTAGTAACTAACCCAAAGTTAACGTGACACGGTTTGTCATTTCATATTTCCCTCCCATAATTACCTTGCTAAGAGAACGTGTAGCATCATTCAACTGTTTTCATTTACCTCTTAACCCTAATCTTCTCGATTCAGATAAATAGGGAGTTTTTGCCACCTGGAACGTTAAGCACTATCGATCTTCTGCGCATGCGCAGATGCAATAAAGTAAGGCGCAACGTAAACTGCGCATGCGCAGAAAATCGATAGTGTTGTCCATTATGGCGTGCAAAAACTCCAGAATTATGGAGCGGATATACGACTTCGTTTCGAAGGCAAAGGTAAGAAATAACTTATCAGTATAAAATAAAATAATTACGAGAATGCATAGTCTAAGATTGACACGAGTTATCAGCGATCGTGCATGGTCTCCCAGAACAACACCCGTCCGTGGTGCTGACTCGCCCCACGCTGCCCGTGTCGCCGCCGCCGCCGCGCCTCAGCCCCCTGCACCTGTCGCTGCCGTTGCCGCCGCTGCGCGGGCCGTCACCGCGCATGTCGATGTCGTCGTCGACGTCGTCGGCGGCGTCCGCCGCGCGCCTGCTGCTCAGCAGGGACTGGGACCGCGCGCGCCGCAAGGCCGCGCACGCCCCCGGCCGCAAGACGCGCCGCCTCTCAGACCTGTGCAGCACGGCGCTCGAGGACGCGCTCTTCCTGCGCCTGCTCGACACCGTGCGCGAGCTGCCTCCCGGAGAACAGGTCTCGCTCTCTGTTGCTTTCTCCCTTTCCTGCCTCTTCGACCTGTGCAGCACGGCGCTCGAGGACGCGCTCTTCCTGCGCCTGCTCGACACCGTGCGCGAGCTGCCTCCCGGAGAACAGGTCTCGCTCTCTATTGCTTTCTCCCTTTCCTGCCTCTTCGACCTGTGCAGCACGGCGCTCGAGGACGCGCTCTTCCTGCGCCTGCTCGACACCGTGCGCGAGCTGCCTCCCGGAGAACAGGTCTCGCTCTCTATTGCTTTCTCCCTTTCCTGCCTCTCAGACCTGTGCAGCACGGCGCTCGAGGACGCGCTCTTCCTGCGCCTGCTCGACACCGTGCGCGAGCTGCCTCCCGGAGAACAGGTCTCGCTCTCTATTCCTCTGCCTCTCTCCTGCGGCGTATGCGGCACGGCGCTCGAGGACGCGCTCGTCCTGCTCGACACCGTGCGCGAGCTGCCTCTCTCTCTTTCTTTTCCTCTCTCCTGTCTCTCAGGTGTGTGCGGCACGGCGCTCAAATGTCGAATATGTGATGGTGTGTTTGCAGGCGCCCGTTCGGCAGCGGCTGCTGGAGGTGGTGGACAGCGTGCGGCGGGCGAGCGTGCTCTGCGGGACGATGCTCGAGCGGCCGCCGCTGCCCCTCCGCCCGTCCGGCGGCCCCACCCCCAGGCCGACCTCCGGCACCGCCCCCGGTCCCTCCCTCGCTTCGGGCTCTTCCGCCGCTGCCACCCCGGCACCGGCGCCTTGCCCCGCCTTGGCCCCTGCTCCGCCCCTGTGCGCCACCCCCGCATCGGCCCCCGTCCCCGTCCCCGCCCCCTGCCCCGCCCCCACGCCGTCCAGCGCGTGCTCGCGCCCCGCCTCCGCGCCCTCCGAGTGCGGCTGCGGCCCAGCTCCTCCGCAGGCCCCCCGGCAGAGGTCGCGCCGGTGAGCAAAAGGGTTTGCAATACCAACTGCATTCCATTGGAATCAACATGTTTTTAGATGGATTAGCACGTACCTTCTCTGCTTGTGGTTATCGTCGTTTTTACTTTCGTAATATTGCCCGCAATGCACGATACAAACTCTTAAGGCTTCAAGACCTATAATATTTGTACTCACTATTTATGGGAATTCGACTGCATCTCTGTGTAATTAAGTAATTGTCTTTAAAAATAAACGCAAATTGATTGGAAAAAATATTGTAAACGACTTGAGAGATTCATTCATCCGAGAAAACTATGTTACTTACGCTATGGTTCGCGAGAAATGTCCTTTTACGAATAAAGCTATACTTGTGTAATACTGTTTGCATAGATAATTGTCGGTTGTCCTTTGACAGTACGACAAATATGCCCAAGTTGTTGTTCGAAATTCTTGGGTGAAATGAAACGATTTCAGCTAATTTCCTAAATACTGACGTCTTTGAAATAATGCGGAGTTTTTTACGAGAAAATCCAGTCAATAAGGTGAGGTTATGTAAACAAGCATTACGCCTGCTCTCAATGGTAATCAAGTTAATCTGTATAATAAATAATTGTTTCCAGTTGACATGCATTTTAAACTCATATTCTTATTTAATGTATCATAATTGCACGATCCTTCGCATTCGTACACGCTGAATACTCAACAACACATCTTGTTATCGTACTCAAAGCCACTTTCTTTTCGTTGCCGACAGAGCCGGGGCAACGCAGTGTTTCTGTGAGCATCTTGCTTCTCCTCGCGAGTTTGAACGAGTCCGATTCTATGAAGGCTCTGAAGAAGATAGCGGTTGACTTACGGGCTATCGGCCGGCAAGCTGTCCTCGTGAAATCGGTGCCTCGACATAGCTGCAGGACACGTGTTCGTTAAGCAAAGAGAAAAAAAAAAGTAGATTGCCCGACTAAACAATTAGATTAGCCGATGCCTGATTAAGTGAATTGTATGTTTGCTGGAACAAACCAAATAAGGTTTTTAAGGTTTCATACACTTGAGTTTTCCCAACATTAAATTTCTTTATCAAAACCTTGGAAGAAGTAGCTTTGTTCGTTTCCTTCAATTAGTATCATTTTCTCATAAAGAATTAACGTTTTCAATTCGCCGCCTGATATCGTGAACACTTGATTAACACAACACCAACAACTCGTGGAAGTAGACAACAGAAAACGTGTGGAACCACTGAATGCAAGATTTTTTAAAGAAGAAGGTTTCTGAATTATCCAGGTTCCACCGTAGTACTGTACTTGTTTGTGTGTTGGCTGTAGGTTGCTGTTCTGAGATTTTCCGGCGAAGGCAGGTTTCCGACTTACACCGGCTCCGCCTTACACAGGTTTTGTTGTATTTGTGCGCTGGCTGTAGGTAGCTTTTCTGATATTTTTCCCGCGAGGGCAGGTTTCCGCCTTAGACAGGTTTTACTGTACTTGTGTGTGTGTGAGGTCGTGGTCGTCGTCGGCGGCCGCGCCGGGCTCGACCGCCAGCGAGGCCGGGAGCAGCGGGGGCGGGTCGTCGTCGCGCGCGCCGGTGCCCGTGGGCTGCCGGCCGCCGTGGCGCGGCCCGGGCCCGAGCAGCGCGGGGACGTCGGTGCACGACAAGCCCGGCGCCGCGGCCGCCATCGCGCGCGCGCTCGCCGCCCGCTCGCGCCGCGAGATGGAGGCACGCCAGCGCGACCGCTGGCAGGTCAGCGCTCCGCCCCGCACGCGCTTCGGCGAGCTGTCCTAGGTTCCCGACGGAGGCGGGATTTTCGACACTAGCTTTGTCAGCTAGCTGGAATTCAGTCCGGAGGAGGTTTCTAGCGGACGGCTGCTCTGATCGGGAATTTTTCCGTGGTTTCTTCCATCAACACCAGGCGCCTGTCGGATGAGTACCCTAACCAACGGGCCACGGACCGCGCGCGATCTTGACTCCCTCGTCCTTGTCCTATCCTCTCCCTTTAGACACACACACTAGCATGCACTATACTACCACTCATGCCGGGAAAGCTGTCGGGGGCTTAGAGCTTGTCCCGGCTGGGGCGGTGCCCCGCTGGAAAGAGGTACCTGGCTGGGGAAAAGCTCGCTACTCGACGGTAGATCGGCGCCGGATCTCGTAATCGAACGGTGGAAGATCATCGCCACCTCCTGATGAAAAACATGTACAACACTTATGTGACTAATGACCTCAGTAGTTGACGCGCCTGGAATCACTAACAGAGTGAGGAATTTTTAGAAAGGATTCGCAATCGATTCACGGACGTTCGATAATTTCTGCTGGGGTTCTGGTGCTCATTTTGTCATTCCGCCAACGAAAGAGAACGGAACGAAAGTTTTTCTCACCTGAAATGACTCGCCCTGCATTGATTGATTAATTGATTGATGGTTTCATGCGCGTCAACTGCTATGGCCGTTATTCCCATACGTGTTCTGTATGGCACACCTCGGGAGGTGACGAGTCCTTTAGTTGCTGAAACTAAAGATCCTGCGCAAATATGGAAGACGGCTTACGGTATTTTCCCCAGTATCTCCCCCAGTGGGTTATCGCTCCAGCAGGAACAATCTTGCTCATAGTTCTGATCAATGATATGATTGATAAAAAACACAATGAAAAGTACCGATCAGAGCAAGCGGTCGTTAAAGTTCTCCTCCAGACGGCTACTGAATTCGACCTAGATATCTAGCCGTCGTGACTCAAACCCTAGGACCATGCAGAGTGAGTGGCAATGTCAAACTCAACCGATATTTACATTCACTATTCTCCTATTTAAAGAAGATCTATCGGGAGGTTGAGAGAGACTAAGGTTAGTAAAAAAGTTAATAGCACGAGCTTCTTGATAGCAGCACTAGTTTTCATTTCAAGGTTAGAATATTTTTATTTTAATTAATTTATATTTTCTTGTTCCGAAATGTAACTGTCCCGTCGGTGAACGCCTTGGTGGCTCCGCCTCCTTGCGCAGGTGAACTGCGTGTTCGGGAAGGACGAGTCGTGCCTGTGCCGCTCGCGCTCGCACTCCGCCTCTGGGGAGTCCTCCCAGCGGAGTTCCTGCAAGGGCTCCACGCGGGCGCTCACGGACGCCCTTCCGTCCGGCACTTCGCCCGGCCCTTCGTCCGGCTCTTCGCACGGCCCTTCGATCGACCCTTCGATCGGGTCGTCGCCCGGCCCTTCGATCGACCCTTCGCACGGTCCTTCGTCCGGCCCTTCGTCCAGCCCTTCGCCCGGCCCTTCGATCGGCCCTTCGGTCGGCCCTTCGATCGACTCTTCGCACGGCTCTTCACCGGCGGCGCCCGTCCCGGCGGCAGACGCGGAGCCCGACCCGTCGCGGTGCTCGTCGCCCTGCCCGTCGCAGTGCTCGGCCTGCGGCGCCTCCAAGCACTCCTCGCTGGCGTCGGCGCGCTCCTCCTCGCGCTCCGCGACCGGTGCCTTCCCTGACCGCTTCAGGTTCGGGCGATGGCTCTTACGGTGTTATGGTGCCGCGACGTCCTGGGCTCTTCCTCCATTGTTACTGTCATTTCTCAATCTACTCGTTACTGATGTGTTTTTGCCAGACTGACCACACACCTGCCAGTCTACCCACACGCCTACCAGTATGTACACACGCCTGCCAGTCTGCCCACACGCCTGCCAGTCTGCCCACATGCCTGCCAGACTGCCCACACGCCTGTCAGGCTGCCCATACCCTACCAGTCTGCTCACACCCCTGCCAATCTGCTCACACCCCTGCCAGTCTGCCCACACGCCTGTCAGTATGTCCACACCCCTGCCAGTCTGTCCACACCCCAGCCAGTCTGTCCACACCCCTGCCAGTTTGTCCACACCCCAGCCAGTCTGTCCACACCCCAGCCAGTCTGCTCAGACCCCTACCAGTCTGCTCATTTCTGCCAGTTTGCTCATGTCTGCTCCTGGGGTCTTTTGCAGCTCGGGGAGCCTCCCACGGCAGTCGGAGACGTCCAAGGTGTCATGGGCTCCATCGACCGGTAGCGGGGGTGAATACCCCACTAGGGAGACCAGCAGGCAGGACGACAGGGTGCCTTCCCGTCTGCGCTACCGCTCCCGCACCCGATCCACCTCCCGCTCCTCAAGACCCGCCACGGCCCCAGCTAGCTCGTGCCCCACGCCTGGCGTGCCCTGCGGCACGGCGAAGGCCCTCGCTCCGCCGTCCACTACCCCATGCGCCACCCAAACCTCTGCTCCCACCACACCGCGCTCCGCGTCTGGCACGCGCGCAACACGGGATGTCCCGTGCCCCACGCCGCCGCCGCCTTGTCCCACCCCACCCCTAACGTGTCCCACGCCTCCTGTCCCGTGCCCAACACTCCCGACTTCCGTGTCCCACCCTCCACCTCCGTGCCCCACCTCAACATCTCCGTGCCCCACGCCGCCGACACCATGTCCCACCTCACCGCCCCCGTGCCCCAGCGAAGCAGTCCACAGCCCCGCACAGCACGTCAGCAGATCCCGCGGCGCCGGCCAGCGCGTCCTGCCTCCGGACAGCCGAACGTAAGCACTAGTACGCTTGCGGCGGGTAAGATAGTTTTAGTATAACTCGACGAGAGACCGTGGGCCCTATTTATGTTGGTGGAGTCATTCTGTACTCGGCGAATTGCCCAAACGCTCGACAATTGTCTCAGAATAAATTTGACTAACTCGAGGAGCATGTAGGGACCTCGCAGTTGATCACTTTTTCCCACATGAGCATTGGGTTGTAAATTCCTTATGATGAATTTACACGTGAAATTCGTCTGTGATTGGTAGGCAGCCCATCTTGCGTTGGTATTTGTGAGGTCACGTTATGACTTCGTCAAGGGTATTTGGTATTTCCGACAAATATCAGTGCACGTGGGGTTCCCTTGCATTCAGAGGCAAATAACACACGTTGAACTTTTCCAAGAAATTTTCCATTGCATGTCCATTGAAAAAAAGGCATTATCTTGGATCCCCAATATGCACTCGAGGTTTCTAAGATTAATTCTAGACATCTGTATTTGATATTTGAAGGAACTGTGAATGACTTGCAGTGACGCACGTATCATATGAAAACACATGGCCTTTATAACAAATTCACTTCGATAATTTAGTGACAGAATTGCCAATTGAAATTTCCCCCGATGCTCTGCCCCCGATTGAACACTGTTTTAAAAAATCATTAAGTCATTAGGTTTATTTCTTAATTTGATGTAACTTTTGAAATCAAAAGTGCCTCGTAAAATGATGGTCGAATTGCATTTTTTGTGGAGGAGTACGGATTTTGTGTAGGAGAGTAGATGAGCCGCCCTTTGTGAGAGGATTACAGCCGGTGTCCTGGAGATGGAGCTAGGGCTCAACGCGAGAGCGGAGGTGTCGGGGGTGTCGGGGGTGTCGGGGGTGTCGGGGGTGTCGGGGGTGTCGGGGGTGTCGGGGGTGTCGGGGGTGTCGGGGGTGTCGGGGGTGTCGGGGGTGTCGGGGGTGTCGGGGGTGTCGGGGGTGTCGGGGGTGTCGATGGTGTCGGGGATGTCGGGGGTGTCGGGGGTGTCGGGGGTGTCGGGGGTATCGGGGGTGTCGGGGGTGTCGGGGGGTGTCGGGGGTGTCGGGGGTATCGGGGGTGTCGGGGGTGTCGATGGTGTCGGGGATGTCGGGGGTGTCGGGGGTGTCGATGGTGTCGGGGATGTCGGGGGTGTCGGGGGTGTCGGGGGTGTGGGGGGTGTCGGGGGTGTCGGGGATGTCGGGGGTGGTGGGGGAGACGGGGAGGTCTTGCGCCCTGCGGCTACACCGTTCCACTTAGCCCATTTCGGCACCTTCTGGATTCAGGGGATTCCGCATTGCTTTGAGATCACTTCATCATTAAGATAATTAAACTCCCAGACCTCGAAGACTGATAAGCATTATATATATATATATATATATAAGCTGCGAGTTTTTCTTTACGGCTGTCGCCGGTTCTCGCTTCCCAGTTTCCACCTCTTCTGATCTTCCCAGTCTCCATCTTTGAGGCCTCTTGCCTCCATTTCTTCTTGGATGTCCTTTCTCCAACTTCTTGGTGGCCTTTCACGCTTCTTCCGCTCTGGAGGTTTCCATGCCCAGATCTTCTTAGGCCACCTATTGCTTTCCAAACGCTGGAGGTGCCCATACCCATTCAATCGTTTTGTTCCAATTGAATCCAATATGCTGCTCTCTACGTTCATCATCTGTCTTATTGTTTCATTTCTAACATGATCCAACCTAGACACCTGGCAGCACCTTCTCCAGTAGTCCATTTCAAGGGCCATCAATCTACATTTATCCATTTTTTCCGTGTCCATGTCTCAGCTCCGTAGGTACTTATGCTCTGCGGACCCCTCGCGGGTGGCGTCGGGGGCTCGATCTGACGATCAAGACCCCCCTCTTACTTTCACTCACCTGAAGCAGTTGCCGGGTTAGCTCAGGAGCAGTGATTCTCTAAAAAAGGAGGCCTATGGATGGACGCTACTTGCTCGTGAAATTAAATTCGTTGAGGTAGAGGTAAAAACATAATTTAATTAACTAAAACAAACAAAAATAAATACTATAACTAATAATCCCTCCCTTTCAAACCCATTGATATCTCTCCCCTCTTTCCTACTTATCCCGCAACTCCCAAAACAGCCTGAATTTAACCCCCTCCTAGATTTCCCTTTACTTAAAATTACTTTTTTACATGCTAGATGATAACAAAGGGTAATACAATTACAAAAAGATAGGAAATACAATTCTAAAGATTTTTCTTCAATAGCCAAAGCGCGGCTCGCTTACAGTGCTACACAGGTCTCTGTTCTGGATCATTCACAAAAGTCTGCGAACAAAAGACCGTGTTTGAATGAACTTCGTGGGGTCGGTGCTCGACCTTCAGATGACGTCACCGGGGTTCCCTTTGGCGGCGGTGGAAGTGGCTGCGCGGCAGAGGATCGCAGCTGGCGTGGAGGGACCCTCGCCGAGAGGGAGGAGACGAGCGCCGGAGGCGGAAATTCCAACACGGGGATCAGCACTGCCGCAGGCGCTGACGTGGCAACGCGGATCGAGTTGAACGATCTCGATGATGCGCGGCGCGAACTGCTCTGCTCATACAGTGATTGTATTTTAGGCAGTCGAGCGAAATTTCTTTTCGCTAAATAAAAAGAAACAGCACACTGTGACGCGAAGTGGCGGATAGTTCGCTGCGGGCATTGGCCGGTTGCGAAATCGCGCACTAGCTACAACAATAGCTCCGTAAACAACTTAAAGTTCCACGGATGGTAGTGAAACGCTCACCGGGTGCAATTCTACATCTCACACCACAAACACAGCACACCGGAAAACGGTTATGTCCCTCGCACCGCGGAGGTGCATACGCCAGGGGCGTCTATTACTCCGATCGACGCACAGCAGAGGTGCGTGCACCCGCTCTCTCCACCCTTCTCCTCCCCGAATCTATTCTCCAGTGAATCTCGTGCCCCGTCACTTGCCCGCGAAGTCTCGGTAACCCCCACTCCTTCCTCCTTCATCGAAAGTTCTAGAACAATTTTGGTTCAAATTTTGAGAAGTGCATCTCCATTGGCCAAAGATTACTGTGTTTTACATGAGTTCTGACCAATGCCCTGGAGTGTTCTGTGACCGGAGTTGACGGAAAATTCCACCCAACCCTCTCACTCCAACATCGGGGGTGCGCCGATCGCCTGGGGCGGTTGGCGGCGCCGGCGGGTCGCTGGTCGGGTCATAACTCTAAACACACAGCCCTGCCGGCAAAGGGAGCGCCAGACATCCCCTCCCGGCACGTGCGCGGAACGAATTAGCCCGGCCTGGCACGCACAAAGAAGGCGTTGCGTAAGCCTGCGACGCAGTAGCTGTTACTACGTCGCATGTTTTAAATTATTTTATCCGCCAAATATTCGGTATCGTCACAGTATGACGGTCTGATGTAACTTTTCAGTAGCAGCAGCGGGGGTGAATACCCCACTAGGGAGACCAGCAGGCAGGAAGACAGGGTGACAAGCCTTTTTCCGTTTTGTGATACTTTTGCTCCAGAGAATAGAGTTTAACTGTCTTATCGCTCTCTTGCCCTGTCCAATTTTGTTGGAAATGTCATCAGAGCTTCTTCCCTTCGAGGAGAGGGTACCTCCGAGGTACTTAAAAGTTTCGCTTAATTTTCCCTGTACCGACGTCCAGGTCCCCATATTTTTTTTCTCCTGTTTATATTCCGTTTTTTACGTTTTCATTACTCCGGTTTTTAAGAGAGGAAGTAGGCGAGATTGCAACAACTATCGTGGGATAAGTGTAATGTGCACAGTAGCAAGGCTTTACGGTAGGGTCCTAAAATGTAGAATTGAACATCAGTATACAGAATCAGAGGAACAGAATGGATTCAGGGTAGGAAGGTCTTGTATTGATGGCATTTTCACATGAAAAACTCTAATAGAAAAAGTTGAAAGAGGTAGGAATGTCCATCTCACATTTGTTGACCTGAAAAAGGCATACGGTACAGTGCCATTAAATAAGTTATGGCCAAGCATGAAAGCAAGTGGTATCGAGCCAGCCTATATTAATGCTATCAATGCATTATATAGTGATAATTACAGCTCTGTCAAATAGGTAAACGACTCTCTTCAGAATTTCAAGTAAACAAGGGGTTAAGACAAGGTTGCTCATTAGCCCCTCTCTTATTTAAAATATATCTTGAAGAAGCGCTTAAAATTGGAAACGGAAGTGTAGCGGAATGGGATTACCAATCGAAAATGATGTACTCTACACCCTGCTGTTTGCCGATGATCAAGTGGTCATAGCTGGAGACGAAGATGATTCGAGTTATATGTTTCGCAAATTACAAGAGGAGTATGAAAGATGGGGTCTCACTATAAACCTAATAAGCCATCTTCACGTTATATAATCTTTTAGGAACCGAAATTTTACGAATGTAAATCTTTCGTGGAAATCAAGGCCGGGAGTGGCGACCAACTCAAGGGCCTCGCATAAGGAGTTTCAGTAATCGTCCGAATTAAAACCAAACAATGGAGGTAATTTCTTCTGTGAACAAAGATAAGGTTTAAAATAAATAGGTTAATAATAATAATAATAAACAGGGGTATTTTTCAAGGAGATTCACTATTCCCTCTGCTGTTTTGCATTAGTTTGATCCCACTATCTAGACAGTTGTCGCAAGCTGACTTTGGTTACAAGCTCCATGATGATGAAAGGCAGTATCACATTTGTTTTACATGGATGATCTGAAAGTGTTTGCTAAGAATGAAGCAATTCTCTCCCAAATGCTGTCTGTCGTGAATGACTTTAGCAATGACATCTGCATGAAATTTGGTCTTGACAAGTGTGCAAAAAATCAATTTAAGAAGAGGCAAACTGACAACGTCAGAGAGCATTGAAGTTGATATGCAGGCTGTGATACAAGATCTTGAGCCAGGTAAAACTTACAAATATCTGGGCATTGAAGAATGTGTGACCATCTCGAACGACACAATGAAAGAGAGAATCCGCAAGGAGTATTACAGAATAGTGAGACTTGTCCTGCAGTCTGCTCTGAATTCCAGGAATAAAATATCTGCAATTGGTAGTCTGGCGGTGCCTGTAGTAGAGTACAGTTCCGGACTAGTGGACTGGACTGAGCAAGAAATTCGCATCACGGATCGAAAAACCAGAAAACTGCTAACAATGCATCATGTCGCCCACCCTCGAGCTGATGTACATAGACTTTATGTGTCACGTAAGGAAGGAGGAAGAGGCCTCAGACAAATTGAAGCCTCCTGGCACAATGCAATAGTTGGAATGGGAAAATATGTAGTCAGTCATCAAGATGATCCTCTAATGAGGCAGGTCATGAAATCTGACCGAAGAATGGGAAACAGAGGCATTGTTAGTGTAGCAAAAAGCATTGCAAAGAAAACTATGCAAGACACGTCAAATAACACAGACACTGAACTTCTGGTACTACTAAACATGAAATGTGAGACAAAAAATGTTAAAGAAGTCGTGGAGAGACAAACCCCTCCATGGAAATATCTAAAAAGAATGGACAAGGTGCAGGTCACTAAAGATCAATCATTTATGTGGCTTAAAAGGGAAAGAATGAAGCTAGAATCGGAAGCAGTTCTAGTAGCTGCTCAAGATCAGGCGTTGAGAACACATTATGATAAAGCGGTTCTCAAAATTGCCAAGATGACAAATGCCGAATTTGCCAGGAGTAAGTAGAAACCATTGATCATATTGTCTCAGCTTGTGCAATTCTAGCAAAGACCGAATATTTGAAAAGACACGACAGGGTGTGTAGCTACCTTCACTGGCAGATCTGTACCGCCCTCGAAGTTCCAAACACATGCCCCAAGTGGAACGAATACTCACCAAAACCGGTGACATCGGTGAGATTGTGTACAATATTGTACGACCAATAAATTCAAACGGATCGCACGATAGCAGCAAACAAACCTGATATTGTTATTCGGAGTTTTGAGAAAATAATCGTGTCTACTTGTGGATGTTGCTGTGCCTTGTGATCAAAATGTCGTAACCAAGGAGGCAGAGAAACGTCTTGAATACAAGAGTTTGAAAATTGAGATCAGGCGAATGTGGGGCGTAAAAGCACAGGTCGTACCGATAGTTATCGGAGCTCTGGGATTTGTTCCGCAAAATTTGTGTAAGAACTTGGCTAAACTTCCAGGTCATTCAAAGGACAGGGAAGTGCAAGGAATTGATTTATTTGGCACAGCTCATATTTTGCGCAAAGTATTGTAGAGGCACCGACAGTCCCTAGATCTGCTCCTTAGGTAGCTGGTTGCAACCTGGAGTAGATTTTATACTCAGCCGACTCATAACATCTGTAGTCGTGGTATGGAGCAATAATAATAATAATAACAATAATAATAATAATTATAATAATAAATAAGTTAGGAATATAAGGTATATAAGGAATATAAGGTTTGCAATTCCCTCCAGCATTGAGCTTTTGCACAATCCAAACATTTCCCATTCAAATACACAAATCTTATGCTCATTGACAGAACATTTTAATTAATCTGCTTACAACACAATACGGATTGTGTAATGTTAGAGCTCATTTTCATGTGCTTATATTTTCCTTATTAAATTATTTTCGCAATGCACCATCGCGAATTATTTTTGCGACAACGCACATTTTGCTGTCCTTTTCTGTAAAGCGTTACATCCTTTGAGAATGACTGTGTAATATTACGTTTAATTAAATACTCTAAATTAGTTAATTTACAATTACTAAGTAGGGTGATTTGATGGTATTTGATTGAGGCTTTGTCATGCATCACATGATTCCAAGGGGATGGTTAGTTCCAATATTATCTTTATTTTAAATCCTTTGCACGAAGATTTTTGCATTGAAATCTAGATACACCAGAGCGCGATCAAGAATGGACTATTCTGTAATTGGGGGCAGACGCTCATTGTACTGGCTGCCAGTATGGAAATCGGATGGCCGGAGATGCATTGCAGTAAAGACAAACCACGTGTCGGCCACGAACAAATAGGCTTCAGTCTTGTATTCGCCGAGGAAGAGAAAGGAATTCCAGTGCGATGCAGCAAGGAGGTCTTCTCAAGATTGGGCAGGAGAAGGTATACTTTTCTCCCCTGATCCAGACATGCCTATTAGTTTGACTCCTCTGAGTCGAGCCACGGAGAGATCAATCCTAATGGGGGCAACCTGATCCTTTTGAGCCTAGGGGCTAAAAGCTCCACTTCTGTCTTCCCAGTCTGCTCAGCGCACTGTTGACAGGAGTTAGCGCCGCGAACGTGATAACCGATTGAGACTTACGGGTCATTCCATGCAAAAAAGTAGGAAATCTGACACTACATCTCAGAATTTAAAAATATTTTGCCACCTTACTTATTATGATACCTGCATGAACCAGGTACAATATTTTTGTCTCATCATCCATTGTTTAGCAACAATGGGCACTTGAAATGTTAGGTTAGCAGTCTGTAGACATTGCGTTATGATTTTTTTCCGATGATACGCAAAGAAGCAAAAAATATGAAAGTGACACCATTTGTAGAAGAAATGTAAAGGATAATTTTACGCTAAAGATATTTTTTACCGTGAGTCTTTAACAATTAGGAAGTAAACAAATTCTAAAAAATGCAATAAATGGAAATATAATATTTTAAATTCTCGAATTTTCGAAGAAAAATTGTTGAAACTATTTTCAAGCTAATCTGTAAATTTCATCATGGAATCTTGAATGGTTTTAAAGTTATGAATAAAAGTATCTTACTGGCGCTCCATTAACGAACTCGTCTCAGCTGCTAGAGCTGCCGCGCCACAGCGCTCCTCGTCAGCGCTCGGCGTTACAGTTTTCCTCCGTCGCGCGATTTCGCAAAACTATTTTTTTTATTTATTTACGTCAAAAACAGTTAAAAACTGCGTGTGACGAGCTATGGGGAGAAGTGAATTTTCTTCTAGAGAACTACTTCTCTAGGTGTTAATTTTGCCGTATGAGCTACATGAAGAGATACGCCAAATTCGACCATTATTTTTTGTTCACTCCAACTTTTTTGGTAAACACGTTAAAATCATGTATTTCTCATTAGCTGTTTTCACGTTTGAAAATTTTTCTTTGCATTGTGTCAACATTTCTTCTCCATCATTGCTTTCTGTACTCACATGAAATAATTCAGAAACTGCTTTATTTACGGCACTCACCTTTCTCCTTGCGTACGATATCTCTCGGGTTTGTTTTCGCAATGACAATGGTGATTGACCCAGAGGATACAAAATGTTTACATTACTGATAGTGGCTTCCTCTGCAACTCCTGGGGCTACGTACTCCTCTTCACTTGACGTTTTCACTTCACTGTTTCAGTTGAGTCACTAAGATCTGCATTGGGCATTTTGGATATTTTGTGACGACACATCGCATATTGCTTCACCTACCACTAACTTCGATATTTTCTTCCGCATCGCCTCTGTAATCTTTCTCTTACCCACCCGACTTTTGTGCTTCTCGAGTCCGAATGGATTGCAGCACCAAAGCCTGTTAAACGTAGTCACAATCTTTGGCATTTTCTATCACGATGTGTCCACTGAACAGTAACACGCGAAAACTAAGCCTGTAAACTGGTGTGAGGATCCCTTCGAAGGCATCGATGGATCTCCCTAGGGAATGAACTTGGCGGTGCCTGCCTACGACCTTGCGTCACCCCTCGCTGGGCAAAGGCACGCGACTTTCAACCTTAAGAGCAAAATGCGCGTATACTTTTTATTTAATAACTTATGCGTTTTTTTTATGATTCCATCGCGACAGTTTGCAGAATGGTTATTTATTGTTTTTTTCCTGCAGTGTGTAAAAGATGAAAGAAAAGAAAATATTATTTTTGAAGAAAAATGTATTTGTTTAATTTATTAGCATTTTTTATTATAAACAAATGTCTCAATCCTTAATATATTATCAACTGCTTAAAACATGATCATTTATCTTCAAAATAGTGTGCTCGTTTTTAAAGTTTTATTCATTTTATGAACGTCATAATTATTATCATTATTGAGTACATTGTGTCATCGTCCATGTTTAACCCGTAATTGTTGCTAAACTGCTGAAGATATTAATTCCATAAATTGTCTTTTAACTGTTCATCATTATTAGATTAATGTAATAAAATATGAAAAAAATCTGAGACTCACTGTCAGAAAACCTGAAATTTTGCATGGAATGACCCTTACAATTCCCATTTAAGCATAAAATCTCTTCGCACGGAGCCACATGGCAGCGCTTCCGAGAGGCGCGTCCGAGGGCAAAACATCGATTTACACGGAGGTAATTACACACACGGCGCAGTGGTGCTGCTCTTGCGATTAGCGGCCCACTCTCGCCGCCAGCAGCCCTTCCGTGCCACCTGCGGAAGTTTTAGTAGGCAGCCTTCACACCAGGCCCCGCGAAAGTGCAACTATTCTTGGGTGTTTACATGTTGGCTGGCGACTGCTGAACCCTTGCCAAACAGAAACGTTGAGCAGACCCACAGAAACGATTGGCAGTGGTTGTGTGAAGGGAGACGCCCTTGGCGGCGACTCGCGAATCCTTCATTTCCTACGCCTAGGGGCGCTGGGCAGCGGCTGTGTGAAGGGAGATGGCCATAGCGGTGACTCACGAATTCTTCCTTTCCCACGTCTAGATGCACTGGTTAGTGGCTGTGTGTGAAGGGAGGCGCCCTTAGCAGTGACTCGCGAATCCTTCATTTCCCACGCCTAGGGGCGCTGGGCAGCGGCTGTGTGAAGGGAGATGGCCATAGCGGTGACTCACGAATTCTTCCTTTCCCACGCCTACATGCACTGGATAGTGGCTGTGTGTGAAGAGATACGGACTTAGCGGTGACTCACGAATCCGTCCTTTCCCACGCCCAGGGGCGCGGGACAGTGGCTGTGTCTGAAGGGAGGCGGCGGCCTTTGCGGTGGCGAAGCGCCACGAAACAGCCTCGTCTGCGACCTTCCTCTGGTCGCCGGGCGCGCGCGTACGTCGTGGGTCAAACGAGGTACTGTGCGCAGGTGGTCGGCCGGGGAGCCCTCGACCGGAGGGCGCTGGTCGTCGGCGAGGCAGCCGTCGGCGGAAGGGCGCAGGTCGTCTTCAGAGGATCGCTCCGCTGGAGGGCACTGGTCGTCGGCGAGGCAGCCGTCGGCGGAAGGTCGCAGGTCATCTTCAGAGGATCGCTCCGCCGGAGGGCACTGGTCGTCGGCGAGGCAGCCGTCGGCGGAAGGGCGCAGGTCGTCTTCAGAGGATCGGTCTGCCGGAGGACACTGGTCGTGGGCGAGGCAGCCGTCGGCGGAAGGGCGCAGGTCGTCTTCAGAAGATCGCTCCGCCGGAGGGCACTGGTCGTCGGCGAGGCAGCCGTCGGCGGAAGGGCGCAGGTCGTCTTCAGAGGATCGCTCCGCCGGAGGACACTGGTCGTCGGCGAGGCAGCCGTCGGCGGAAGGGCGCAGGTCGTCTTCAGAGGATCGCTCCGCCGGAGGGCGCAGGTCGTCACCGGCGCAGCCGGCGCCTGAAGACCGCAGGTCGTCGGCGAGGCACCCATCAACGGAAGGGCGCAGGTTGTCGACGGAGGAGCCGGAAGGGCGCTGGTCGTCGGCGAGGCAGCCGTCAGCGGAAGGGCGCAGGTCGGCGGTAGAGGAGCCGGAAGGGTGCTGGTCGTCGGCGAGGCAGCCGTCAGCGGAAGGGCGCAGGTCGGCGGTAGAGGAGCCGGAAGGGCGCTGGTCGTCGGCGAGGCAGCCATCAGCGGAAGGGCGCAGGTCGGCGGCGGAGGAGCCGGAAGGGCGCTGGTCATCGCCGAGGCAGCCGTCAGAGGAAGGACGGAAGTCGTCAGCGGGGCAGCCGTCGCCGGAAGGGCACTGGTCGTCGGCGAGGCAGCCATCAGAGGAAGGGCGCTGGTCGTCGGCGAGGCAGCCATCAGAGGAAGGGCGCTGGTCGTCGGCGAGGCAGCCGTCAGCGGATGGGCGCAGGTCGTCGGCGAGGCAGCCGTCAGCAGAAGGGCGGAAGCCGTCGGCGGAGGCACCGGAAGGGCGCTGGTCGTCGGCCAGGCAGCCGTCAGCAGAAGCGCGGAAGTCGTCGGCGGAGGAGCCGGAAGGACACTGCTCGTCGGCGAGGCAGCCGTCAGCGGAAGGACGGAAATCGTCGGCGGAGGAGCCGGAAGGGCGCTGGTCGTCGGCAAGGCGGCCGTCAGCGGAAGGACGGAAGTCGTCAGCCGAGCAGCCGTCGCCGGAAGGGCGCAGGTCGTCGGCGCGGCCGTCCTCGCCGGGCGAGGCCAGGCCGTCCGAGCGGAGCGCGCAAGGCTGCGCGGGCGCGGACGGGGCGGCGCGGAGGGAGACCCCCGTGCAGAGCGTGGCGAGTTACATGTTGGGAGGCGCCGGCTCTGTCGACACGGCGTTCCTCTTGCCGCACGCCGGCGCCGCCGCCACCGCCCTCGCCGCCGTCGCCGCCGCCAAGGTACCACTTGCGCGCACGCCCGCGCCAACGCCGGGTAACGTTTCGTCTCGGGAGTTCAATAATTTTTAATTTGCCTCAGTCGTCCAGGAGGATGATTTAGAACATTCCGACTTTAAAATATTTCCAGCTAATCTTAAGCCACTAGTGATATTCTTTTATAGTCTTATTTGAAATAACTTAGTTCATGAATTTCAAACAAAATGTATTCTTAAAGCTCACTTTACACGTTTTTATTTTGGATTTACAGCTTTACTTGATTGATGATTGATTTTTTCGGGCAGGGCCAGTACTACGGTCAATAGTTTTGTTAGTGTAATGAGCATTTTATGTAGGAAGAAATGGTGTTTTTCTCCAGCTGGATGGTGAGATCCAGCTCCAACCTACACGCCAGGTAGGGGGGGATGTTCTCCTACAGATATCATTCCCAGCGCGGCACCGCCCCTCCAGCTGGAACACGCTCTAAGCTCCCGATTGTCTCCTGACATGTGTGGTAGTATAGTGCATGGAAGTGTAAAGTTAAGAGGCCCCGTTCACATGCACATGCATCGTGTAGAAGCACATTATCTAGGGTCCCGAGCATAAGGTTAATCCTAGATTACAAAGGCGACCTGTACCAAGCGTTGTTACAAGGGTGTAGAGTGACAGATTACTTTGGGTTAAAATGAAGAGAAATTCATTTTTATAATGAAACACTAAATTTAATGATTGGATATGTACGACATGAAGTTATCAAATACATTTTAAAGTTTTTTATAGATACAGTAAAATTCCTTGGCTCTCACAGCACACATTTGCTTCGTGCGTCCACACATTGATTTTGAGAAGCGCCCGCCGTAGTATCTCGTCATGCGACCTTTATTATGAGCACCGTCGTCACAATATGATTGCTAAATGTTCAGAACAACGCTTATGCTACAAGGCAAGGTATTCATTATTAATTTTCGTATTGATTGTTTACAATACTGGGCTATATAGCGGCAAAAAACTGACGTAATTACAAAAGCATCGTCCATTGGACGATGCGAGTTGGCGTACACCGGAAATAGGCAAGCGCACACGGTTACGTGTATTTAACTGGCAAGTCACACAATGAAGGTACCTAGAGTTTCAGAAACGGGGAGTGAGGGAAAGGGGGTGGGGGAAGCTTTCGGCACTAGTTGCGTCGTCTCACAAACAACGCTTTTGTAATCTAGGATTAAAGAGCTACACAAATCGAATACAAGTTACTGTAACTCGTATTCCCTCGGGCGGGCGCGTAGCGGCACTCAGTGCCGCAATCTTACATTTTTGTTGATTTCGTGTAAATAATTCGTGTCGCACTATTGAGCTCATAGTTATTCTTCATTTACTATATTTGCAACCGGATGACACTCAAATTACGATTTTAGACACTGCCGATCGACCGTTATTCATTAGTAATTCGAACACTGTAACGGTTGCGGCACTCCGTACCGCACGCGCTTTGACAATGAAATTATAATATTTGCGTATTTTATCCATTAGAATTCTTATTGCTGTTTTGTTTTGAGCTTAATGACAGAGATTTTGGAGTACTAACTATTTAAAATTTAAATGTGTTGTTTCCGAAGAAACGTTAGAAGGCACGTTTGCACCGTATTCATTCCTCGACATGTAACACGTACCAAGACACGGAGGGAGAGAGTGATGGATCAGATTCTTATTAATATTGTTATTTTGTTCGGTGTTTAGTTAGTTATAATGAAATCAAATATATAGAAACATAAATAAATAATATTTCCTTCACCTTCAATAAAAAAGTAATAACTGGGCGGTGTTATGCATCAACTGACTAAGCGCCATTTTTGAAGAAAATGAGATATAGGCGCTATCTGTTGCATTGGACCTGTTCTAAGTTTACGCAAAATTTTGGCGCCAAACATGTAAAAATAGCCTTATAATTAATGAAAAATGTTAACGCCATCAGTCACATCAGGGATTTTATGTTTCGCAACAACTGACAATAAACCTAGATCTTCGAATCTGCTGTTCTTAATTTCACATTATGCAGGTAAGCGCCAGATATTCCACTCATGTTTGTGTAGTTTTGCGCTTCAATGAATATAATAATTAAATTACAGTTTTTAGAGCTGAAAATGTAATAAAAATTTGAACACGATTATCTCAAAACTTGTATGATGTCGCATAGCCGGATTGATGCATAACACCGTCCAACTATTTAGGCGAAAATCGAAGTTGATAAATGCGGTACGCAGTGCCGCACGCGCCTGCTGGTGGGAAATGATGGGACGCGCCCGCCGGAGGGTTAAACTATAACAGAACGTCGCTGAAGTGTGTGTGGTGCGCTTCGGGCAGGTGAACGACCCGTCGGCGGCGGTGGCCGCGGTGGAGGCGGCGGACCCGCGCGCCGCCGCCCTCGCCGCCGCACACGCGCGCGACCCGGCCTCCCTCGCCGCCTACGCCGCCGCGCGCGGCCTCGACCCCGCGCACGTGGCGCGACAGGTACGACGAATCGGGGCACAGAAATCGAGTGATTTTATTTGAGAGGATCTTAGTTTCTTCTATATAAATAGTATTTCTTAGGGGGCCAAAATAACATCTATTCTTGTGTGGCGCAATGCAGGTTGCAATAATACACGGACGAGAATGGGTTTAACTTAATGCTAGTTTATTAATAAATAAATCCTCTACCGAAATAAACCTTAAGTACAATAGTTAAATGAACGAAATAAATCGATCCCTCTACTAGGAGTAATGTTGATTCTACGGCTACCACACCCTCTACGTAGTTATCGAATAAATCCGATCGTCTGAAGCACCGCAGAAATCCTACACGACTCGTTGCTTGAGTCTCACTGCATCACGACAACGTGCATTGCCGGCCCTAGCCTCCGCACACGCGGTTCGCATCCCACCGGCGGCTGCCTCCGATTGGCACAGGTCGACTGCTTCATGCGAAAGGGGCCGGTGGAGCGTCACAGCCCGCCTAGCTTGGCTGGGCCGTACCCTATCACCTTTCTCTCTGGGCTTTTTCGCCTACGTCACATCCTGTCGCTCCACTCATGACCCCGGTGGTCCCATCCGGCGAGAGCGTGGTCACATCTGTTTGTGCACGATGCTACACTTGATACATTGAATGACCCGTTTGTTAGGGTACTTCTCCGGAATTAGCCTGGTATTGATAGGGAAAACTATCAATCAGAGCGACTGTGAGCTAGAATTCTCCTCCAATAATCAAGCGTTCATTTAGAATGGTTGGATCTCGAACCTAGGACCTCCCGGGCAGAGTCGCTGCAGAGCCAACAGTTGATGCCCTGAACTGACTCGGCCAGTATCTATCGTCTGGACAGAAATCGTCGATGAACGGCTGTGCAGCAACGATCTGCTTATCAGCAAAAATATATGAAATGTTGGTTAAACTCAAAGTGCATAAGGCGAACGCTGGTGATTTTTTTCACATAGAAAACGATGACTTTTTGTACTAAGCATTACCGGGAACCCATTCAGTTTTGAAACCTTTCTTAATTGACCGCTCTTCGAAAGAGTAGAACAATTCTAATGAAAAGCATTTTAAGAATATGTTGGTCAAGGAATCTTGTTGACGAAAGTTGTTCATTCCTTTTATATTAATTTCGATACTATTGCTTCACTAGTGGGTTCAAGTCGTTCTCATGATTTGAAAAAAAGGCAGGTAGCATTTGTGTGGTCTTTTAGAAATGTCGGAAATAGTTTGGTATACTTGTTATTCTTTCACAAAAGATAATGCAATTTATACGCGTTAATTAAGAATACGAACGGATGATTGTAGAAGAATTTCGTTTCATAAGATGCGACTGAACTTGTGAGATACCAAACATTTTTCTTACGGGGACAATTCGATTGCAGCATTTTTTGCAAAATTTGAATTGGGAATCTCACAATGCTAACTGAAAAGAGTTTTTGCATAGCGTGAAGTAATTTACCGTAAACGCTATTATTCCACTTTTTTTCTCTGCGCATGCGCCAACGCCTACGTTACGCTAAAGTGATAACAGTAGACGCAATTGCGTCGTAATTGGGGAGTGTAATCACGTCACTTGTGCCGCACGCTAAGTTGATTACGGTGTCTGTTGTCAACTCTGTTGTTGTTGCCAACTCTGGCGGAAAGGTGTACTGCTGACTTAATATTCCCGTACTGAAACATCATGTTAGATATATTTTATCTACTTAGGGTTTAACGCCTGATGGTAGATTTCTAAGAAATATCTTGGTGGCAATATTCTGTATACATAATTATCAGTACGAGAGTAGCAAATATGTTTATTCAATAATAAAATAAAGATATAGTTGTACTTATGTCATTAATTAGGCAGCCTCTCTTGCCAAAAACTGCGAATCAAGAGGATGTGGCACTATGGGAATCTGGCGTACACATTACCACCTCAGTTCAGAACCACTTCCATTTAGAAGAAAACGTGGCGCAAAAACTCCTTTTAGACTTCACACGCTGTTGGTTGCCTAATAACGTTCGCTTTTCTCCTTCACATTCCCTAGTTCCATACGCTGTGCAAAGAAACCTAACACCGTTAGAGGTGGACACCGACTGTAGCGCGAGCCTCTTCCCGCAGGCGGAAGAGTGCGGGAGCGGCTGCAGCCCTAGCTTCTACGCCTTCCTGCTCTTCCTGTACCACCTGAGCCCCTGGGCCAGCTTCTTCTCGCATTTCTCTCCGGGCCTCTTCCCGCCCGACGAGGGGCCCGCGCGCCGACAGGTGAGGCGTCTGTGCGCTACGCCACAGCCAAAGACCATTCTCTGCCCCTCAGCCATTACTATTAAACAATAGCCAAATAAACTGGACACCATCTACTACATGGGACAGCCGGCTTTACTTCGTACGCCTTCCTTCGGAGGGGAAGTAAAGCCGGATTTCCCATGTAGTTGATTTACTGCATGTAAAAGAGCCTCAAGCCTAAACGAAGCCTCTGAGCTAAATTCAATTTGCCTGTTTCGTCGCCCGAGATAATATCTTCTTTCTCCGCTAGGAGGAGCGTAGTGAAATTTGCGTGGTCAGACGGAAGAGCGGGCCTCATGGCCCGAGTCTCGCCACGTAAAATAAGGCATTAACTAAACTAAACTATCAAATCAACCTATAAAATACTTAGGACTAAATCTTGACACAAGACTCAACTGGAAGAACCACGTAAACATTAAAAGACAGGAGGGTAAAATCAAATTAATCCAACTCAAACCAATACTTAATAAATATCCAAACTTCCATTAACAAATGCCATTACACTATGTAAAACTATTATAAGACCCATAATGCTATACGCTTGTCCCATCTGCCGCACCATCCACCGTAAATACAATACAAATATTACAGAACAGATTCCTCAGAATAATCACCAACGCCCCATGGTTCATTTCAAACCATCAACTCCATAGAGAATTAAACATGAACTCGATCACCTATCAAATAGCACGCCTATCCAATAACTTCTACTCCAACATAAAATCAATAGATCAACTAAAACAATACAATTTAGTACCAACAAAAAACACACAGACCAGAATAAACAATAGATACCCATTCGATTCCTTCCTAAAAATATTCTCAAACAATTGTGAACTGTAGGTACTCTCATGAGGAATCTACCCCAATGTAGTAGCAATAGTAGAACTAGGTTAAGCATAGTTTAAGTTAATAGTAAATCATCAATGCACATGAAAGAGTGTAAATTGATCTGTGTACAACCCAACAAGCAATAAATGAAAAAACAATAAAGAAAAACAAACACAACCAATCAGGGTTCGAAAATAAATTTGTGTTGATCTCGTGAGTCACAATGAATTGAGATTAAAATGAGAGATGTACACAAAGGTGTGCGTTATGCCACCGATACGAAAATCACAAATTTTGTACGTACGATTTTTTAAATAATGATATGTTTGTACCGTTTGTTTGGTTATTACAAGAATGAAAACCAAGGATATTTTTAATTCGAAGACATTTGATTTCCGGGCTACGAGGATTGCTACATTTGTTTACGATGCATATTATTATGAACTGTAAACTGTATTCTGTGTCTTACGTATATGTATGTAATACTGTAATGTATATGCGGACATTTCTCGTTTGATCGTCTGAAACACATTCAAATTAGTATCTTTAACAATTTTCAGGATTTGCAGAATGAGGAAGAGGAGAAAGAGATGGTGAAAGAATTAGAGGCAGAAGAAGAGATGAAAGAGGACCAAGTGGGATGTATGGCAGAATGCAGAAAAGAGGCAGAGGAAGGAGAGCGAAAGATAAAAGAGGAAGAGGAGAGGAAGAGGAAAGAGGAGGAAGAAAGGAAGCGAAAAGAGGAGGAAAGGAAGAGAAAAGAGGAAGATGAAAGAAAGAGAAAAGCGGAAGAGGAAAGGAAGAGAAAAGCGGAAGAAGAAAGAAAGAGAAAAGCGGAAGAGGAAAGAAAGAGAAAAGCGGAAGAGGAAAGAAAGAGAAAAGCGGAAGAGGAAAGAAGGAGAAAAGCAGAAGAGGAAAGAAAGAGAAAAGCAGAAGAGGAAAGAAAAAGGAAGGAAGAAGAAGAAAGAAAGAGGAGAGAAGAGGAGGAGAGGAAGATGAAAGAGTGTGTGGGAGTGTGTAATAGAGAGGTAGAGGAGATGAGGAAAAGAGAGGAGGATAAGGGTTGTGTGGGAATGTGTAACGCAGCGCTAGAGGAAAGGAGGCAGAAAGAGGCGCAAAAGGGGTGTGCGGGAGTGTGCAACACCGCGGTACAACAGCAGCAGGCGCCGACGGAGTGCCAGACCGAGCGGCCGAGGCGCGACTCGTGGAGGGAAGAGGTACGGCAGGGGCGGCGCGGGCGGTCGCGGCAGCGGCTGGAGGAGGAAGAGGAGGAGGACGAGGAGAGCGAGGAGGAGCGGCGGCCCGGGCGGCGGCGGAGTCAGCGGTCGGAGCTGTCGATCAACGCGCGCGTGGCGGCCCAAGTGGCGGCGGCCGCGATGGTCTCCACCGTCACCGCGGCCTCCGTGGCGGCTGTGGCCGCGGGCCACGCCGCCGCGCTGCCGCCGCTGCCGCCCACGCCGCCCGTTGCCGTCGCCGGCGTCGTCGAGGTACGCCTTCATATCCCCTAGTTCCGTTCGCTCTGCTCCACATTCCATAGGTTCGTTCGCTTTGCTCCTTCACATTCCCTAGTTCCGTTCGCTCTGCTCCTTCACATTCCCTAGTTCCATTCGCTTTGCTCCTTCAAATTCCTTAGTTCCATTTGCTTTGCTCCTCCACATTGCCTAGTTCCGTTCCCTTTGTTCCTTCACATTCCCTAGTTCCGTTCGCTTGCTCCTTCACATTCCCTAGTTCCATTCGCTTTGCTCCTTTGCATTCCCTAGCTTCATTCTCTTTGCTCCTTCACATCTCCTAGTTCCATTTTCTCTTCACTAGTTAATGTTACACTGATTTCGCAGTCCGGGAAGTGACAAACAACAAATACTATAGAGATAATACAGGACAGTTCCCCGTTCTTCCACGCAACCGATGGAAACAAGTTCCCACTAGCGCTGCTAGTGTCAGAACCTGGTAATTGTAGCGCCAAATAGAAATGTCAATCTGATTCTTACGGAAGAAACAAATATTTTTAAATCTACCTAACGAAATAAGACTTATTTTTACCTACTCTCGCTGTGATTTAATTATATTGAAGGGCTCAAATTACGGAAAATTATTATGTACAATGTGTTATAATGGACATGAGAACATTGAACATTTAATGAACATATAATTCACATTATTTTCACGAATAAAGTTACAAATGCAAGATTTTTCTTGCCATAACACTTCCACTGATACATTTGACCTTTTTTCCACTTACTTCCTTTAAAAAGCAATCATTTAATTTTAAGCAATCATTATCAATACATTGATACCTCTGCTTTCATACAGATTATTACAACCCTTACATAAAATATTCTGCAAGTGAATATTAATGATTCGCATTAATTGTTTTTTTACGTCACGTTTACTTTGACGTAAATAATTTAAAAAGTGATTATTGAAAACATATTCAGCCTTAGAAAAGTAATAGCGTATTTATTTGGACAGAAAAGCGTGGCATTCACATACTGTTTAATCAGAGTATTTATTTAATCAGAGTTTCTTAATTTATACTTTTCATCCAAATTCTGTTAAGCATTTCTACAACCATCATATGGCACGGTAACACAACCAGCCACATACATAGGACTCAGCATTTTTCTGTACTAAACTTGTAGGAATATCTTCAGTGTTATCCATTTCTGCAATGTTCGTTACACATGATTCAATTGGGAATGGCAATGTGCAGTAGTCTCCCAATTAAGTTATGCTATAGTTTTTAATGTATTTTATTATAAAGAGAAGTCAAATAGTATAAACAAGCTTCATTCATGTTCAAGATTCTTTCAATTTTTACCTGTTTTTATCACGAGGAAATGTGAAGAACGAACGCAAGTATTTTATAATAAACCCAAAAACTACAGAATTTTTTCCTGCCATCCGTAGAATGATGTAAAGAACAGTTTTGTAAAATATGTTTTCCAGAAAGACAATAAAATGAAAAGAAATCAAGCAGACAACAAACACCAACAGAGCACTGAGCTTAAGGTGTACCAGATTCTGCCACCAGATGGAGCGTGCATCAGTGTTTCTCGATATATCGCGAAGTGTCCTGTATTGTCTTTATAGTATTTGCAAACAGGTAAGCAGTGCTGTCAAACACAGCACGCACGAACTCCGAGGTCTTTGGCCATCGTCAGGGCACGCAGCAATGGCAATAGGCATTCCCATCTGCAGGGCTCCACATTAGATCTTTAAGGCGGGGTGCGAGAAAAAGTAGTGAATTTTAGTTCGAGTTCTTGAAAAATATTTCGAAAAAACTTCAAAAATATGAATGAAAAAAATGAAAAATAATTTTATTCAAAATTCGTATTATAAACCACCAGAAACATTATTAGAAATGATTCTTATTTCTGAAAATACGAAGGACAAAAAATGTAATAAATTAAATTGTAAATATAACGTTTTTCAATTAATAGAGTGAGTAGGAACCAATTGAAAAAAATAGTTTAGATCACAAATATTTGTCCAAACGTTTTACTATTTTGATTTTGCCATCATCAATGGGCTATCTATTATTTTGATTTAATTGTAAACTGATGCTCAGTTTGAACTTCCCGATAAACTTAACAACAGCTTTGGATAGTTTTTTGATGTAAATAAATCGATAATTTGACACGGTCATTTTGATTCTCTCCGCTTCCACATGTGTAAGTCGATGGCGAGGTCTCTGGAATTAACATAAAACAACCAGGAACCTAGGCAATGCCCATTTTACATAAGAATATAAATACGGCCTATCTCGGGTCAATTGCCTCGCTTAGTTACTACTAAAGTATTCCGAATTAACTAAATACGCGCCTTTCAAACGTTCTCCATTGATTCGTGTATTTCAGCTGTTTGTCAAATAAATACTCGCGACCGAGAAGGGCAACATTTTTCACAGCTCTGCTCCTCTCTTCAACATGATTCACAACATTCACTGAACTGCACACCACTACTTAAATCGTATACTTCGGTTTTTCTTTCTTGGCGCACGGGGGGGGTGTCAATAAAATGGAATATCTCACGGTATTTCGCATCGTACTCCGTTGTGCCGTCAGGAGTCGCATGATCGTCAGCACTGCTCGATACAGTCGCGATCATGCGACTCCTAGCGGCACACGCGAGAACGACGCGAAATACCGTGAGGTATTCCATTTTATTGACGCCCCCCCCCACGTGCGCCAAGAAATAAAAACCGAAGTATGTAGTGCGATTTTTCTAACTCTGCCCCTCAAGCCCCAATAGCCACGATGGAATATCACACGTCATTTCGCGTCTTCCTCGATCTTGCCGGTAGAAGTCGCATGATCGGAAGCACTACTTGATACGGTCGCGATCGTGCGAAATCTAGCGGCATAACTGAGAAAGATGCGAAATACCGTGACATATTCCATCGCGAAGATGGGCCTTGAGGGGCAAGCACGGCGGCGTGTATGGTCGCAGGCGCGCTGCCTGGGGCCGGCGGTGGAACGATCGATGGTGACGTTCCTCTACACGCCCGGGGAGCACCTGCTGGTGACGCCTGCGCCCAGGGCGTGCGACGGGGCCGCCGTCTGCTGCCACACACACGCGCCCGCGCCCGCCCCTGCGCCAACGCCAGCGCCACCACCCCCACCCCCACCTCGGCCCCCGTCTCGGCCCCCGCCACCGCCCCCACGCGTCGAGGTGAGCTCTCAATGGCTTCTTTCTTAAATAATAATATTATTAGATGTGTAGTTGGTACGATTTAATATGTATTGACCACAAAGGATCTATCAATGTTGATTCCAGGAGTTAAAACTTTGCGTTAAATATATTTATTGTTAGCTCAACAGTTTTAAATTATAAAAATAATAATAAAAAATAATAAAATTGTCTTTATTAGTGGCGAGGCTCAGGCCATTAGTCCTGCTTTCCCACCTAACAACGTTAAATATACACATTATTTCATAAACTATGAAGAAGATCTAGGGGGCAGGAACTTAACTTTCACTTCTGGGAGAGGAAACTAGGGACCATCCCGGCATACGCCTTAAGGCTTAAGCGATTGAGTCAACCCGGAGAACCTCAATCAGAATGGTAGTTGAAGCCCCAGGACATTGACAAAAATAGTAAATCTAAAAATACATACAATAATTACAAGAAAAACAAATAATGATAATACAGAAATGGCAAAATTAAATAACAAAACTTATACAATAAAAATAAATATTGCGTTGTTACACAGTAGCTACAAAAGTTAAGCAGTGACAAAAGTATGGCACCATAATCAAATTGATAATTACAAGAACAACGATTACAATATTTTCAGTTTCTACATCCGTTACAATCAAATAAACGTTGTTATATAAAACGTCAAGCGAATGAAAATTTGAAGTTTGCAGACATCACAGACAAAAGAAATACAATTTTTGACAATAAATAGTAGTAGATAAGTATTAAACAATTTATAATAATTAGAAACAACCGTCGATTTCTTGGTAATGAGAGTCCAAGTGACTGAGTCCAAAACCAGTTAATAGAAATTAAATTAAAAATCGGGTTTTGGAAGAAGGCCTTTAAAGATTTAATGATTTTCTGCAAATCAAATGCACTTTTTGTTAATTAATTCTCAAAACACTTTATATATATATATATATATATATATATATATATATATATATATATATATATATATATATATTTATATGCACTTTTGTCACGCCCGTAATGTTGAGGGTTTTCAGACTAGTTGGTGCAAAACATTATCTGATCCTGAACGTTCTCGCACTTAAATGAGGCAGAATGTCTTTTGTAAATCTTGATAAGTCTCATGGAATGTCAGTCAAGCAATGTACCACGCACGTGAGCAAAAAATTATTAGCTGTTTCTTAACATTTGGTTGGTCGCACTTCTAACCCACGCAAATTTTATTTATATTGTCGCTACAAATTGAGAAAGTATTTTCTTCTCTGTGAATGAGTAGCTCAGATTTGTTTTGTTCTGAGAATGACGTTATTGATACATTGTTGTAGTGTTTTGTTACATTGTTTTGGTTGTTTCGTGTCTTGAACTTGTGCATTTTGACGCGAACGTACGCGAAAGTAACGAGAGAAACTACATGGGAATGATTAAAAAAGGGGAATTTAAAACAAAACAAATTTCTCTTCCTCTAGAGTGAATATAAATAAGGAGTAATTTGTATTTTGTGATGTTCCAAAAATATAATAATGCATAAATGTTTTGTAAAAGTGTATTGATGCTCGATTTTACAAATTGTTCCTCGAAGTCTTAAGAACTTATCATAAACCGTAAAAGTAGGTAGGTTTTTTCCAAAATGGTCTCTTTTAACTTGTGAAGGAGAAAAGCAATGCAATGGAACACGCATATGTCATTATCTTGTGATTGCAATTCACTATTACATACGTTTTTTCTTTTAATATTAATTTAAAAACAAATTGTTGTCCTTATTTATGTATGTTCTAGGTGTGCATCATGCCTGTGGTTGAACTGTCAGTAATTCAAATCTCGGAATTCGAATACATTAAGAATTCATTGTTATATCAAATTCTCAGATTAAATAAATTTTATACGTATATATAAATGCGTGATGTTTTGTATATTTTGTAGTATTTTTGTTAGACATCGTATATTTAATATGAATATGCTATTAAGTAGGCAGAGATCCGAAAATATTATTAAGAAAGTAAGAATATTATTTGATAATCCTGCGAAAAAGTTATCGCATTTCACAAGTCTCAATAATCCCAGTGCTACGAATATCTACTATTTTATTTTTTCATAACTGTCCTTTGAAAGGCTTATGAGGCGATTATTATTGTATTCTGTATGATTTTTTTTCTGGAACAGACGAGAGACACTGCGTCGCAGACGCCTCCGATTCGAGAACCTTCGCGCGAGATTCCTGAACCTGAACCAGAACCTGAACCTGAACCTGAACCTGAACCTGAACCTGAACCTGAACCTGAACCTGAACCAGAACCAGAACCAGAACCAGAACCAGAACCAGAACCAGAACCCGAACCAGAACCCGAACCAGAACCTCCTCCCCCACCCCCCGAGTCCCCGTCCGATTCCGATGACGACATGTACACCCGCCTCGTCGTCACTTGCAAGGGCTACGCCGACTTCTGCCCTGGCAAATGCTCGCACGACGAACTGGACCCGTGCCCGATCTTCACCAACCCGGAGCGCTACGACCCCTCGGGCGGCCAACCGGTCGCCGGCCTGCGCACCTTCGGCGACCCGCCCTGCCACCCGGCCCTGGGCCAGGCCGCCCGGCCGCTCTTCTCCCCAGCCACCGCCGCCAGCGCCGTCACGTCCTGCCACGACGACCACACCGTGCAGCCGTGCGAGCAGAACCCGTGCGTGGAGTGCAACGTCACGTGCCCCGTCACATGCGACCCCCTGTCGGGAGGCGCCTCCTTCAGCTTCCGCCCCGACGACCTGGACCGCCGCGACGCCCTGCACGTGCTCCACGTGCAGGAGGAACGTGGCCCGTACGGCGCATCCTCCGAGAGACCCGCCCTCCCTTCGGACGCAGGTGGGAGTGGAAGAAAATTTTTGTTGGTAAACGAAAACAGCAATTTATTACACGAATTTTATATACGAATTATTGCGAGTTTATATACGGATTGTTGGAAACCTTGTTAAATCTTATGATATAAAAACGGATGTGTGAGAATGTAGTTTCAGCAAAAGTACGTACCATCTGAAGCAATTTCAAAGGACTTGGCACAATGATTACTTACGATTGGAAAAATACTATTATGGAAATACGACCCCTTAGCAAGGGAGAAGCAACCGAGGCGTCTAGAGGAGATTGCGAGTGGGCGGTGAACGCGGAGAGGGAGGATTGGACAGAGAGGTGAGGTGAGGCGAGGTGAGCGGATGGAGAGGGCAGATTCCATGGAGGAAGTGGAATGGGTAGGGTGGACAGAGCGGGCGAGGCGAGTAGAGCGGCGGGGTTTAATAGATGATTGACATAAACGCCCTGACAACTCTGGGTAATCAGATACTTATTATTATAACGGGCAAATTTCACCGACACTTATCAATACTATATTGATGTAAATCTATGATTCGGGAATGTAAAACTAACACTATACAAAGAAAAAGTTACATTGCGTGCCACTTATCACTTCAGTCCCCCCCCCCAAAACTACTACTACTACATTTAATGTACACATCAGAGTGAGGATGTTTTAAAATGGCCAAAGAGAGTAATATGCTATATTTGTAACTCTGAAACTTTTTAAATGCTAGTTTACTACGGATTTTAGAGCCTTTGGAATGGCAAGGTTTCAACAGACAAAATCGCAGAGAATATATTGTTTGGGTGATAAGGTTCTATCTGACTTCTGCTACAAGTAGTAGAAATACAGATGGTCCAATCCGTGGACAAGTAGCTACGGTAAAAATTACTACTCTTGGTGCAGAGATGAAGCTTTGACATTACCTCTCGCATATTGACTAAAATGTTCGTTGGAACCTTGCAATTTGGATTTCTTTTTCTTATATTAGATCCATAACACTCATTTCTTAAACCGTTTCCATTCTAAATCTCGTGAAAAATTCCTTTATTTTTTATTTTACATTTTCTCATAGAGCGAGACAACTGAAGACTGAACAGAGAACTGCAACTTAGCACCCGCAGCGCTAGGACTTACAAATAGGGGACCATCAGTATTTCCACTGGGGACCTCATTTCTGACTTACTTTCTTTAACATTTGTTGCGTCTGCATTTGACGCAACGTGTCCCTAAGTCCCTTTCGGGACGTTGAGCGCTTTTCGCTTTTCAGAGTAATCCTCCATTACTGCGCACTGTTGGGAGTAATCGTCCATTTCATATCATTGGCACTCGTAAGTTGTCAAGAGGACCGCCAGGTAGCATCTCCGCGTACGCGCCTCACACCGCGCGCCCCTGCGTCACTACCCAGCGGCCAGAATTGGGAAGGAATGAGGATGTGGACAGGGTTCAGGGCACTTCACAGGGGTTGGACTAACCCTTGTGAAGCAGGTGGATTCGTTTTGTTGGAACAAATTTCATATTAGATCGATGGGAATCGAACCAGGACCTCCTTGGTGAAAGGCTTCGCTCTTGAGCCACGAGGCACCCCTTTCATTCTGAAAACTGAATGAATCAGCTTGTCTTGCCCCCTCTGAAGCGTGTCGTGTAACAGGTGCGGGCGCGGCGGAGTGCGTGGGCGCCGGGCGGCCGCGGGCGCGCGTGCGCCTCCCCTGCGCCGAAGAGGCGGCAGCGGCGGCCGCGCGCCTGCGCTCCGCCTCCTACACCTCCGAGGAACTCTGGTGAGCGCGCTTTGCCCCAAAGGCCCGTTCACAATGCAGACGTAAATATAAGCATAACGCATAGACATAATCTTTAACATAAGTGATAGACTGAAGTATTCACAATGTCCAACGTAAGTGTAAGCAAAGATTTTCTATTTTCTGTGGGCCATTCTAGTTACTATCGGTTGGATGTAAGAATCTATATTTTATACATATTATATGCATAAACATGTACGTATGTAGTGTGGCACAATAGATCTTTACGAGCCAAAGCCTACCAGCGGCGTCTCGGCCTTGCCGCCATGGGTTGGGTTAGGTTAGGTATTTTAATTTCAATAAAAATTAAAACTAAATGATACTACTATGAATATTAAAACAAAACTAAACTAGAAAAAGATCGTTCGCTACAAAACAACGCAGAAAACCGTCGAAAATGAAACAAGCAATTTGGAAATCAAGTCTTTAGTTCGATCTATCGACTTCGATCCTATTTCGATACTCGATTTTGAGTTAAACGTACTGTGATTGGTTCATTTCTTATTTCTGACATAAATATAAGAACAGAAGCTTGAAGCTTGCAAGCTTTTAAGTTAACTCCTTGTGTGTTATGCTTATGCGAAGGCATTGTGAATGAGTCCGCTTATGGACGTAGTCCTAACTTTTATGTTAACGCCATGCTAATGTTTATGTTTGCATTGTGAATGGGCCTTAAGGCGGTTACACACCTTCTGTGTTCGGTCACTACAGTACTGGCGGCGTGTAAGCGACTAATACAATTCAATGCACTCGCACATACGCCCATCGTACACGACACCACCTATATCACAGACAAATTAAATCTCAAAATATTAACACTTACTGACAGGCGACGTCACGTCTTGATATAATTTTCATAACTTCGCCGAAGCCGAACTTTATCGCCTTAGCGACTTAGTGCGAGTCAGACGAGCGCTAAAGCTCAATCCTAGCTGTAAGAAAGTAAACAAATCGTCGCAAGCTCATTGCTTCAGAGGTGGTCACATGATGCACAACAGCACGTGGCGAGAGAACTGTCAGAGTGGCCTATATACGCTGCCGGTACTGTAGGCAGCAACTGCTCTCCGCACGCCGAGTACACTTCGAATATACTCCAATTTAAATGTAGTGCCCCTTCATGGTCACAACCTAGAAGAATGGGAACACTGTCATCCAATTGGGAGCATCAATACCAGACATTTAAGACTTAATGAAGCTCTCGATTGGGTAACAGTGTCCCGCTCTCTTTCCAGCCCGAGTACTTGAAGGGACACTACATTTAAATCGGAGTGTAAACCTCGAAGTCCTTTCAAGCTCACTAGCTCAAATAAGTGGGACATTGTCATCCAGTCGGGAGTTTCAATACAAAAAAAAGTCTTAATGTGTTAAGTAAGAGTATGGATAGATTGCGTGCTGTTTGCCGAGTGACGAACGTTCGGTACAAGCACTGCCGATCTCCTGTCGGTCTATTGGGTACATTAAAGGAAGGGGAATATTTGCCGTGTTCATCAGCTGCTCGACATTGGGCGAGCAGTTGCTTGCTTTTTGGTGAATATCGGATATGTGGAGCGAACATTAAACGACTTGAGCCCACTTTACAGACGTGATATTTATAGTGTACGATACAACTCGAGTTAAGGCGATAAATGAAAATTTTTCTACGGCTACAGAATTCTGTTTATCAAATATCGAAAGGACGTTCGACGTTAGAGTAAGCACCACACACTGCCGTCACAGTTCTTTTATGATTGTCTTAGATGGAAACGTGCAAAGAGACATTAATCTCAAAGATGCAGATCACGCGGTTTCCCCACTGGAGGGAGATACCTGTTTGGGGCAACGCCGCTAGTAGACGGTGGGTCGGTGCCGGATCTCGCCATCCAGTAGGGGAAGATCACCGCCACTCCACGATGAAAAAACATGCACTACACCACCACACCCGCCGGGAGATCGATTGGGGGCTTAGAGCTTGTCCCAACTGGAGCGGTGCCCCACTGGTGGAAAATACCTAGTTGGGGAAACCCA